>MU224422.1:5188215-5204351 GCA_018584345.1 Thuja plicata
GACAATGGGGGAGTATTCAGAGAATACACAGTACATGAAACTACAGCAGTATAGATGAATCTTTGTTGAGGATATTGAGAAGATTGTATTAGAAAGAAGACACCATGAACATAAGTTGTTTTTATATTATATGTTGCCATCAATGCCAAAGGGGGAGATTATTGGAGATTTGATTATGGACAGTTGATTGATTGTATGTTTGTCATTGATGACAACATATAATACCAGCAACATTTCTGTATGTACTTATCCATATGATGACATGAAGACTTGCGTGGATAGATACATGTTTTGACATGTTTATTATGCTATGTTCATACACACAAACCTAGATATGAAGTTTCAGTAAAGATATGTAATTCTGTTGTTGACAGTTATAGTTCTGGAGGATTAACGGTTTAAGGCTGACGTATGTTACGTGTTCTTGAGTTGTGCCTATATTTAGGATATGCGTGTGTATATTCATGATTATTTATGTGTTGTTAATATTGTTCTGGAGGCACAAGACATGTTTCAAGAAGATTACAAAGTTATGGTTAAATTCATGAAGCTGACTTAGTGAAGTGACGTGTCTGTTCAGCATTGACTTGTGCGGTTGTAATTATGCTTGCGCGCTTAGTAGAGCTGACAAGGATGTTATGAAGAGTCATGTAATAGGTCCCATGATCTCATATTTGGTGTATGTGTTTATACAAGGTCATTTGTGACAAGAAGAGTTGCGAAAGCCAGAGATTGAGAAGCAGAGCAGAGTGTTGATGCAACAGAGCTATATTTATCATATGTTGATAATATAGATGTTTATGCTGAAGAATTCAGAATACAAATTAGATTGTTATATTTCTTTACAAAAGGTTAAATCATCGGCGCATAAAAGGAATTGATCAGACAAGCAGTGTCACATACAACAGTTCATCTTGTTGATACAGTGTGTATCAAATTTCTAGAAGGTTGTAGCCTTCACCACTTGGACAGTGAGTTCTCCACCCCTAACAGGGTTATTGTAAAAGACTCCTAACAGGGTTTGACCCTTAACCAGGTCAACTAGACTACTGCATTATATTGTACAACTCCTAACAAGGTTGAAGAATCTTTTAACAAGGATTACTATAAATAGTATAGTTCTTTATGGGTACTATTTCCCACCGGGGTTTTTACCATTTGGTTTCCCTGTAACCAAATTGATGTGTTGTGTAATGTGTTTTTGAATATGCATTTAAGTTATGTCAATCTGGATTAATAAGTACAAAATATTTAAATTTGCAGATAACTGATTCACCCCCCCCCCTCTCAGTTATCTCTGAAGTATTCTAAAATAAATGAACACAACTAAAAATACATCCTATGTCATAGGGGGATCATCAAAATGTAGCCTCATTGAAGAAGTATTTGGCTGTGATTGATCCTGCATCAAAAATGAGTTCAATCCCAAGTTAGATTGCTTAGTTTATATGATTTGTACATATATTTAATTCATAATTCAAACATGAATTTAATTATAAATTATAAATTAATACAAACATATGTACTTGGCCTCTCTGTCACCTACCATGATCAGGTGTCGTAACATAAGTCTTTGGTAGCGAACGGACAGTGCCACCAATACCAACTCTGACCTATAAATATATATTTGCAATAATGAGATTAGTAGAGTGGTGCAGGGGCTCAAGGTGCTACATAGAGTAATAAATTTACAAAATAGGATGATAGCATAATAAAATTAAACAAATTGATTGAACTAAAATTAAAACTTACGTCCACCGACCCCTCCTCTGGAATAGTGGGCCGGGTCAACAAAGATAGGAATGATTCTCGTGGGGCCTCTCTCACACTAGGAGTAACCTATGAGAGTAAAAAAGATAGTCAATTATATATAAATTTACTTCATCATAACAACCCTGGTTACAAAATACAAATAAAAATATGTACAAATCTACGAATAATCAGGCTATCACTCTGAATTGATATGCCTGTGAGCCCAGGCTCCCGAACCTGTGTCGGGACATCATCATGAGCCACACCCTCTACAATAAAGTCCATGTAAAATATTTATTACTACACACAAGTAAAATACATATGCATGCATAATTAATCTTAAATAATTAATTACCTTTCATTTTTTGACACAAGAGGAAGGAATCCCCTCATGCCCCCCACTGACATCAGCTGAGACCTGCAAGAGTACAATAAGATGACAATATATTAGTAAATGTATGAATTTTATTGCTCTAATTGATAGAGATTTCAGCATGTACACCAAATGATATAAAAAAACTAATGGGTACATAATTTATAATATACCATATAGGTGTCAGGGCCAAATGAAATGGCCGAAAGTGTGGAGTCATCCACCTGCCTCAACTCCTCCTTTGTCATCTACTGAACATAAATAGACCAAATATATATACATAAGTACATGCAGTCATTAAAACTAATCTAAATAAATAAATTATTTTTAAATTAAATAAGTCATGTGATAAATTTATTTATAATGTTTACTCTTACTGTATCAACATGACTCCATGGCTTTGCGTACCCCTCCTGAGCACTCTCATGAGACGCAGATTCTCCATGAGGTGTTGCAGCCTTTGTAGCTACATGTCCTGTGTCCTCCTCATCAATAACATACTGATATGTATCAGCATTAGTAAGTGGTCCGAGGCACAAATTTTTCAACATTATGCAAGTATGGGGCATGCATACATGTGAACTACTACTAGATGTCGACGCGCCAGCATCATCCACACCAGGAGGTAACAATGACCTGGTCTGCATGATCAACTGATCACTCAACATGTGAATGGCCCTAATACTCTATGAGGTAGCCTCTGCAATGATATCAGGATGCTGCACTAGAGGAGGGGGTGCGACATCAATGGGGGGGACAAAGGTAGTGGCCTTTTTGTGCTGGGAAAATGGCCTAGTCTGAGGAGATCCTCTGCCTATGCCCATGTTGGGCCTCATGCTCCAATAATTAACAATGTGACCAAGCACAAACTCAGCATACAATTTTTTTATGAAATAGAAAGGGAGCTCCAAATTTCTATGGGGTGGTTTATCAAAAACCATCCACCAGCGATCCCAAAAGTGTGTGCGTGTTGCTTCATTTGTGCACTATTTTATTGATAATTTGGGCTTTTTGGGGTCAACTTTTAATCCAGTTTTAGGATTAACAAAAAGGGAGGCTATATCTTCCTTAGCTATATTAAGGGCAGCAATCCCATCATCGTCAAGCCCATCAAAAAAATTTGGTGTGCATATCATCACGCCAATGAAGAGCAACATTATGTTCTTGCATAAGGGTATCAATGTTTTCAACAGTGGTATTTAGGGTAGCAAGCATAGGAGCTAACATAGGCATATTCCGATACGTGTATTTGAAACCTCGTATAGTGTTCAAATTCTCTTGTATCAAATCCTCTAAAGACTGAGGTTTTGAAGCGGTTCTGGATTGTTTTGGGGATCATTATTTGGCGGGGGAGGGTTATTATCTTTATTGTTGTTAGCCATGCCTGATTAAATAATATACAAATATAAATTTGAAATTGATTTCATATATTATTTAAAAAATCAATACAAAACCCCATTTTAACCAAAAAAACTACATTTAACATGAAAATGAAAAACATTAATCAAGATATAGCAAGAATTTACTTCCCGAATAAACTGTGGAGTCAAATTTATTGTTGGAGCAATTAGGTATACAAAAAAATCGTGTATAGGATATTTCGAGCCATTTTTCAAACCTATAATGATGAGAGAAATGAGGAAAGCAACTCGCGGGTTTTGATTTATGCCACAGGGTTCGGGTACATGATTTTTTTGGGTACCCGATATTTTCAGATACCCGAAAATATCATGTACCAGAAAAAATTATGTACCCGATTAGGCTTGGGCTTTGGTGTCAGGTTTGCCCAAGTGTAGTGACACCCAAGCCTTCTAAAATGTCAACAAATGTTTTCATGCGCTTTTGGACGAGTGACAAGTGGATTTTTTCACATCGCCACTTTTTGGCCCCCCATGATCTTGCACATACCCTGTTAAAGTTTGAGTTAAACATTACTCAAAGTATAATTAATTGTTAAATATTTAATTTAATTAGAGATGTAACATTTTTAAAAACAGTGATTGCCAACCATTGGATGAGCACAGATCGACAATGTACAGTGAATTTTGGGCCAAAAGCGAAAAGAGACCCTATTTTTTCAAACCTACTCTGGAAACAAGGCACATGTCATGAATTAACCATCAACTAGGTATAATTAAAATCTAAATTGGACTACACTGTAAAAATAAACATTTATTAAATGTAATAAATAATAAGCTTAAGTTTTAATTTAAAATGATTAATTGATACATGTCCTAGTGACATCAGATGACAAGCCAAAAGTTAATGGGACCCACGATAGTGTGAAACATGATAATGACTATTAGTGACTATTGGATGAGCACAAATCAACAAGGTGTAGTGTATTTTAGGCCGAAAGGGAAAAGAAACCCCATTTTTGCAAACCTATTCCAGAATAATGTAAATGAACTCAAAATCACAGAGTCATAGAATAAGTATCACTTACCTTTGCCTCAAATTAAATTGCAGCAATGCATTCGTGACTCGCCAATGCAGTATGCAATTGCACTCAATAGTCAATAGTCTGAAACTTCACTATCAATCAAATATAGAGATATCATAATGTTTTTATACTGATCCTTATTTGGAAAATTTGGTGGGATACCGAATATTTGTATTAGGTAAACAAATATTTGGAAAAGCCTGCGTAATTATAACACGTCTTTTATTATTTTTGAGGCGATTATGGATCATCCAATACCTTCTCATGATTAATAAAGTTGGAAAAATTACATTGGTTAGAGACACACACCTATAAAATGTCAGGTGAATTTGAGGCCGCGTATAAATATATATGTATAAAATGGTTGGTGAATATAGGCCATCGATTTGGGGTCACTTAGAAATTATAGGCGAATGTTTTAAATATACGGGGACCAAAATATATATTCCATTGGCGATAATGTGTAAGAAATGGAAAAATTAAATAAACTGATGGGTAATGGGCCCGAGCTTTGGACCCAATATTAATAAATGTCGGTTGATATGGTTGATCCAATATATGAATATTTGCCAATTTTGGGGTCGCCGACATGTGACATTCGCCAAATGGTGAATAATTGCCACTAAAGTTTTCACTGCATAAGGCATATTAGTGTAAGAAGTGTTGCAAGAAATATAATTTATTTAAGTGCACTCCAATAGATATGAAGGGAAAATATATATCTCTTACAACTAATATCTCTAAACTATACAAAACATAACATCAAAACTCAGAAACCACTTTGCCAAGACATACACTACCTACATTGGAATCAAAATGTCTAAAGTTAATAGTTTTGGTAAAATTTGGTTGGAATATGATTCTATGAACATCATTAATTGTTTGAAGGATTTATCACCCCCAAGTTGGATAATCAAAATTATTATTGAGGATTCCATTTTAATGTTAAATAATTTTGAGTCTTATTATATTTCCTATATTTATCATGAGGGAAATCAAGTTGTAGATAGGTTGGCTAATTGGGGAATAAATTCTCCTCATGTTATTAGATGGGAAATAAATGACCAAATCCCATGAGAGATCCAAATGCTTCTAATAAATTATGCTGCATAGTTATTTTCTCCTAATGACTTTGAAATGATGGCCTCTTACATTTGAATGGGTGTATGATGGGAGTTCTCATTTATTCATGTCAAGTGGAGTGTTCTGCAAGTTTTAATTTTAGCTTTGTGTATCCTCTAAAGTGTTTTTGTGGGTAGTCTCTTTGATTTTTCCATGGGTGGATACCACAACAGACTTGAGTTGATGGTTTATGATATATGGCAGAATTAATAAGATGTCTAGTTTGCCATTTTGAGGGGGGTTTAGTTTAACGGGGTATTTGTAAACCCTTCATGGAGATGATACCTAGGATACTAAGTCTTTTATTTCTGGCTATAAAGATGGTACCCTATATGCTTATGAGATGGGATTAGAAACTAATGAAGAATTGGTGGCTAAAGTTTTGAATACAAACATTGAAGGGAAAAAAATATATAGAGACAAAAAGAATACCAATGAAGTCATGCATATTTTATTTTTTCCTAGGGAGAGGGAGTAGGTCAAGAATATTGTTGATGGTGGGTATGATAGAGCTTCCCTCAAAATCTATTGATGGATGTTGCAGAAGGTGATTATGTGGTACCTTACCTTGGATGGAAAGTACACCAATCTTTTTAGGTATCATTTTATATTAATTTTGAATCATTTTAGGCATGATAAATATATCTCGCTTTTGTTTTATCTACTTTCATCTATGCATCATAGTTTGAGGGCTCATGTTAAAAATCCTTCTTGTCTGATTCTACAGGAGGGTTTGATCTTGTTGATTATGGAACATGCTAAAATGCAGCATGTAGAGAGGAATCATATTCCTAAGAAATAAGCTGAGTATAAAAAGTATGTGAGAGTCTATTATGTTGATTCCTTATTGAGTTGGAGATATGTTGATTCAGATGGTGAAGAGGTGTACCATGTTGGGGTTAGGAAGAAGGCTTTGGCTTCCACTTCTTTTAAAAGGGTGGTTGTGTTTGATGATGAAATTTTATAATATGTCTCTTTTTATGAATACATCATTGATTTGATGGACCTCAATAAGAATAAAAAAGGAAAAAGAAAGATGGGTAGCTTGGATAGTCGTAGTGGGTCTCTGTCTATCAATACCAAAAAAATTTATAGGGGTTATTAGTCTAAGACTTTGGATTCTACAGTGCCCATTTCCCCTATTATACTTAACCAAGATGACATGACTAAGTCCACAACCTTTCATGTTGATATCCCCGTGGTTATGGCTCGACCCCTATTGAAAAGGGATCCATTGTTCTAGAAACCACAAGTGTGAATAAGGATATTAAAGGTCTTTTGGATAGTCAAAATGCATTTTTTTCTTAGATGGTTGTGGAAATTAATAGTCTTAAGGGGACTATTACCTCTTCTAAACAACAACTTGATTCTATAATTGAGAACAATATCACTATGGATAGAAGGATAATTGAATTAAAGGAGGACCATAAGAAGATAATTAATAATATGGAGGATATCCTTCAAAAGATGTAAAACAAGGTTAAGCTCATTGTTGTTGTTGTTGTTAGAAAAATGACTATCGATGATTTCATTGAAGGGTTAAGGAATCTCAACGAACAAGCTGAGGTGTTGGAGGGTTTATCAAAGGATTTGAATACTTCTCCCCTGTGAGTGTTAAAACCATGAAAAAGGTGCATTTCAAGAAAAGAAGTATGACTAGGTTTGTGGTTCTTTCCATGGAGGCTACTAAGCTAGAGGCTCTAGTCAACCTTGCTACCAGGTTACGTAGTAAGGATAAGGGGGTTACCCCATTGATTATCTTGTTAGTAAGGTTAGGAGCATAAATATTGATATTATTCAAAAGAGTATAGATTTAGTTAAGAAGTAGGTAGTTGGGGCATTGTCTCCTATTTTTGGTTCTTGATGCTTATTTTTGGACTTACTGTTGGTTGTTTGTTGGTTATTCTGGATATTTTTTGGTGTTCTTAACTTGGGTTTCTTGTCACTGTAAAACTAGTTTTCCCTTAATCAAAAAATTCAAAACTTGTAAAAAAGCTCATCCTTGTAAATGTTTTGAATACTCCGTCTCTTAGGAATTCTCATACAAGCAAACATCCTTATCAATTTTTAAGATCTAAGAGGGTGAACCAATTATCAATTAATTTCTTGTGTCTATCAAGAAAACCTTGGTATGCATGGTAGGAACTACATAAACATAAATCCTCAAAAGCAAAAATAAATTTTCCTACTGGCCATTGAGATGTGATTAAATATCAAATATTTTTCCTGTTTCATCATGGTACTAAAGATAACTGAAGGTAGGAAATCTTGAATGGATGTATATTTACAACAAATGTTAAAGATATTAAAATAAAAATATTGTTTTTGTATTCTTCTATGTTTGATGGTAAAGACATTAACATGTGATGGTTAAAAAAATTGTTATTTTTCCTAGTATGTATATAGGTACAAAATCTAAGCTGCTAAAAAAATAAGTGTTTTTAACACTCCATACATTACGTGTAAAGTGCCTCTAAAATTATTATTACTTTTTTCATAGTTATTTTAATTAAAAACTGTGTTAACTTCCACCAAATTTATACTACCACTTGTGCTCAAAGTATATGCAACAATTAGGTTGATTATAACTTATAAAACACATTCTACAAAATAAGAAAGAACATGTGGTTGAGCTTTATTCACACAATGCATTGCACTAAAAAATAAATCATCCACCCTCCCATTCATTCCTACTAATATCAAAAAAATTTAATTCAAAACTTTGAATGTTTCTCCTCATGTTCTATGGACCAAAATGGTTTAAATGATTTCTCAAACACTTGAGAGGAGCTCTAAATTCCCACAACTAGCATAAAAATTAAAATCCTTGTGTACATACAAATTAGACATTCTGAAGAAAAAAATTAGATGAGATTCCACACAAACTAATGACAAGGGTTTCCACGGAATGAGAAACCATCATGACTTCACATTCTACAACCATGTGGTAGTCCAATATGTTGATATGACATTGAAATAATATTTCAAGACTTAAAAAGACCATATAAGGAATTATCTTGAGCATTTCAATTATTAAAGGAAGAGGGAAAAAATGGAGAAGTGATTTACAAGCATGAATTGTTTGGATTGGAAGAATCACGAGAAGCCATTTGAATTTCATGGATTTTTTTTTTGAAAAGGTCCATATGGGAAAGGATCCAAAGTTATAGGGACAAGAAGAAGAGGTGTGTGATACTTGATAGAAGGGTATTCTAGTAGCTCTAAAACTATCTCTTGTACCATTGCATCTTCCTCAGGGTTTATTTTTTAGGTTTTTCTTACACTACCATCATACTGCATTTATTGCAATATTTAGGTTTTAATGGAGGCAACCAATTCTGACTCAACACTTTATGCTGGTGTCGAAGTGTTGGTTGTTGGTGCTAATATCTTTGCCAAGAAAGGTGTTAGGGTTTTTTCTTACAGGGCCTCTAAAGATGCTTGAATACTTGGATAATTCTATGACTCCCAATGCCTTTTAATACTCTGACTCAAGCAAGATAAAAACACTAATTGATGAGGTATTTTGATAACACTGGGGATACCTATTATCACCTCCTTCATTTTTGAGATCCACTGACTTAGGCAGGTTTTACCTATGACTGGTTACTGACTTAAAAATATCTTTAGAGCGGATTTAACTTATGTGTTGAATGCTCTATTTTTAGATGGACATGTATATAACAATGCAGATAACTATGACAATTCTAAGAAAGAGCTTGATAATCCAAATCAATATCTTAGTGATAATAGATAATAGCATAACATGGAATTTCATATTTCTTTCCTTTTATAATTCTTATGAATCTAGGAGGAATAACCTATTTGATTTACTCTTTAATAAATCAACAAACTTCAACTGTAACTACTAGGAGTACAATTGATTCTACACAAAATACTCTAAAAATGATTGGTTTGAATAGTATTTGAATATTTGGATGAATACAGATTACCAAACCAAATCCTAGACCAGTGCCTATCCTTCGGGCTATAGAGTCAATAAATTAAAGTTTTACAAAAATAAAAACAAAATAGTTGTAAGCTGCCTTACAACCTACATGCAATTTAGATAAAATGCCCTACAAATTATTATGTCACCTCTATAACATTGTATCAAATCTTTAACTAGTGTTATGTTCCCTGAAATTACTCACAAAACTTAGTTCTTTCCTTGAAAGAAACTTGTAAGTAATTAGATAGCTACCTTGTAGCCAAAGTGCTTAAAAATGCCTTACAGATTTAAACATAAAAAAGAATACACAACAAGTAAAGAGATAACAATAAAATAGAATAAAATTGCACTGTATTGTATTGATATGGTCCTTCTTTAATACATAAAAAGCTTAAAAATATTGAAGACACAGACACAAATCTAGAAAGTCTAATTTTCAATATATTTCATCTCTCTGAGCTATTACAATTTTGGTCTATTTATAGGTCCTTAACCATCTTGGAATCCTTAATGTTAGGATGCAACAAGCTTCGGATGATTTAAGGAACCTAACCCTAAAAGTACAAAAAGGACAAAGGAAGAGAATGTAGAAGTGGTGGAGAGACACAAATAGGGGATGAAATCTGATACTCTTTGTCTTCTTCTAGAATCTGGCGCATTTGTCTGACAATATTCAGGATAGCTTCTGATATTTATATCAAGGTTAAGTGACTGCCATTATAGGCTAACTTACACTTATCCTTAGTAATAACTAACCTCCCTGTGCTCAATGGTCAGGCGCCAAGTGTTCCCCTTCATTCTTCGTCCAAGATTTCCTCCTCCACCATAGGCTTCTTTTTCTTTGGCTTAGTCATCAGGTCCCATGTTGTCACTTCATCCTCTGTTTGCCAATTAACGCTTTGTGTACTCTATACCTACACCTTCTATCTTTCCCATCTGACATCTGTGATGCTTTTAACATCCATTAAGAATTTGTTCATGTCAGTTTCTACTTTGAAGGCTTCAACCAAAATTTTATTGAAACTTTCCAAATCTAGATCTGATCCTGAAATAAAAGCCTCACTACTAGGCATTCTGCAATCAAATTCACCTCTCCAGGCCTCTAAATCCTTAACTTGATCATCTTCTCCTTTTAGAGGAGGAACACACTTATTAAAATCTGGGGAAAATAGGCTCAACGTAGCCTCTACCTGATTCAATTTACCTTTAAAGAATGATAAGGCTATGTTAACCTTCTTAATTTCATCCTCAACCTTAGTTACAACCTTAGGTAAATCTGATCTTAGGTTCTGCAAAGAAGCAAGCTTTTCAAACAATTGAACCCTAGGAGACCAATTAAAAAAATAGGGGTTCAATATACCAATGTACCCTGTTACTTCTATATGTAAGGTGGGCAGTTTATTATAAGCATTTAAGATGACATCTATTTTATCTTTGAGTATGTCAATCCTATGCTGCAAAATGCATTTTAATGCATTTAGGGCTACCTCATTTTTCTTTTGGCCCACATCTTCTTTCTCAGCAACTTCCTCTGATTCTGCTTTCTCCTTTATTTGTAGAGGTTGTTCTGAAGGTACATAAACTACCTCATGTTTCTACTATAGCTGCTTTGTCATCTCAGGAATAACCAAGTTCTGTTGGTGTATCTTTATATGGCACAATTCCCTATCCTTGGTTAGGGAACTGGTTTCCTCAATCAAAATGCTACACTTCTTAGACAATTGCTTTGTTTTTACTTCATTCAAGTGAGCCCAATGAGTCATGATCTAAGAAATTTCTAGATCTCCAGTGTTCTGCACAGTCTAGACCATTTGGTTCCCCACCATATTCTCCTGAATGTTTACTAATTGAGGTTTTTGGTCTTTGGGAGTGAAAGCTTGTGACTTTGGACTATATCCAAATCTATTTATCATGTCACCCATTTGAACCTCACTTGCCAATTTTAAGTCTAACTACTTCCTGATCTGATCAATAATGAATGTTGAGGCTAAGTCCCAGCCCTCAGCAAGCAAAATGCCACTGTTCAAAACCATTTTTCTTGCATCATCTGGAGAGACATCCTCACTATCAAGGTCATAGGCTTGTAAAGCTAACAGAGCCTCATTGGTAATTGTTTCTTCTCCATCTGCCTTTAATTGAGCCCTTATCTGCTCTTTCTTGTGCCACCTCAAAAAATATTTATATTCATTAGTCTTGATAAAATTATCATCACTTAGAAATTGTTGTTGATGTAATAACCTCTCATCAATACATGCCTTTAGAGGCAACTCTACGTTTTCTTCCTCATCCTATTGCTGCCTCTTCTCATGTCTAATTATCTTCCTTAGATTATGATCATATAATCTATTTCCAGGAATGAGGGCACTTATTCTATCACCTTTCTTCTCTTGCTTGACAGAAGAAGTTTGACCATGGTCAACCTTTTACCTCTTAGTAGTAGGCTCTTCTACATCATCTGGTTGAGAGACCTCAGTTAGGTCAATTATGTGTCCTTGTTCTCATTGTTCTTGTGTTGCCTCTACAACATCCTATTGAGGCTAATCCAATTGAAGTGGGTGGGCATAATCACTATCACTATTACTCTCATATTCAGAGTCTGAATATTCAGTCTCCTTTGCTCCCTTTTTATCCAAAACATTATCCAATTGTTCACAGAGTACATAAAAATTATCAATCATAGCCTTAATCTTGTCAAAATAAGGCAAATCAGGGTAAAAGCCCCCAAAAGACAACCCATTTCTCTTTATTTGTTTTTCAAGATTCAGCAATTCCTAAATCCTCTCTCTTCTTGTTCTTATCTCATCTTCATCGAGAAGATTTCTTTTGACATCCTCTTCTACACAGAAACCATGCACATTTGTATTGGGGATGGTAGGAGTCAAAAGTTTCCTAACTCCTGCCATGAATCCCTCAGGGTCAATATATTTGTATGATGCTGCCCTTATCTTGTATCTCTCCAACCATTTACTTACTGAATCAATGGCACCCTTGCCAATAGTGAAGTTAAAGACTTTAAACTATCTAGGGGTTAAGGTCCCCTTCCTATGTGGTGCAAAATGTTCATTATCTGTCAACAATAGTTGCCAGATAAACTCCATGGCAGCAACTTTGGATGGCACATGGTAGGGTAGGACATGAGGTGGATGTGTGCATCCATATACTCTAATCATGGTAAAATTCTCTTCTAAGAAGAAATCTCCACAGTTGTGATCACCCTCCCACTTGTCCACATACTCACAAGGTCTCAACAATTGTAGCACCTTTACTAGGATTCCAGTTTTTCTGATACCCATGCTCTGCATTAAAGGATATACAATCCAATTTTCAAATCCACGGAAGTCACAATCCTTGGATGTATAATTCCATATCCTAACCCAAAACTGAATAGGATTAGGCCAGTCCTGGAAAATCCTCTGAGGATTCAAGTTATTCACGTCCATAATCCCATAGTTAAAATGCAATAACAAATGCATCAGGATAGAATAGTGGAAGAACCTAGGCTCCTTCTCCTTAGGGTCCTTCATCTTCTTCTGCATAGATATAAATCCCTCATGAATTTTATCCATAATGTATTGTATATAATCATAATTCATGTTGGAATGCACATCTTGCAAGTCTAACACCATCATCAGAACTCTATCATTTATCTTCTCTGCCCCTCCATCTATCCCTAACACTCTACACAAGGCATAGGCAATATACTTGATATAAAAATGTAGATCTTTGAAGCAGTAAGGAGCAGTACCAGGTATAGGAGCAAGATGATTCCTAACATCTTTAAGCATACACTTTTGCAATTGGGTCTTAGTAGCACCAGGTTGTAACCTATACCTTTCTTCTTGTCTAGTAAGATTTATCTTAGTAGACATGGTACTGTATAAGCCGAGGGCTTGCATAAATGAATTCCTATTCAAAATCAATAGGGCAGTACCATCATTTTTCTTGATTGTCCTAGACAGGGCATCATAGTGGCTGGCAAGACCTAGAAACAAGTCTATGTCTACATAGACATCAGGAATAATTAACCTAGCAAGGCCATTAGTCCAAGGGTTTTATATTGGGATAGCCTTATAAGAATTATTATAGAAGTAATTGTAAAGAGATAAACCTATTGACCCTAGAGTGCGAGCATCTCTGATCTCACAGTAGTCATCTGCCAACAAATTTGTATTTTCCCTCTTGTTCTGTGTAGACCTGGGCAACATCTTTAAGAACTCATCAGAGTAATTCCTCTTCCCTTTTGCATCATCATCTACTTCATCACTCCTTCCACTGGTTGAAGCCACACTGACAGCCTTACTCATTTTGTTATGTATCAACCCTCTCTCTTACCAATATTGAAACAAATCTATGCTCTGAACTTCACTGCTCTTCTCTGTTTACTGCCCAACAATTCAGGAAACCTGATAACTAGATAGGTACTCTACAACTAATCAATTTCTTCTTTCTGAAAACAAAAGACCTAGCACTTCTTCGCTCTGCAATTCAGAAAGTATGATAAGTTGAAAATGAACTTTTGATCAACTCTTCATGGTAATTATTCTAAGTACATAGCTCATCATTGGAAAGACAATAAATTTTTCTTCAATTTAGCATGCTGTGAAATTAATTGAAATCCTAGCCATAGTTCATGAATATGACAGGAAATTAAAAACCAATGAGTGCAATACGAAAAAACCCTTAAACAATTCCAAACATAGTGACATGTATTCATATGATTGGTTCTCTAATAAACATCTCAGCTACCCTTTTTATACAACAATCAATATTCTAGATTTTCATTGTACACTGAATCTTTCATGTTGTCATGTCAGCAATTGCCACCTTTTATGATTTTTCATATTCAGCGACCACGCGACTGTGCAGTATCTCCTTGTTACTGATCAAACTTCTCAACCCTCAATTCTTTTGGAGATCTAGCGACTATGTAATTTTCCTTACTTGGCTAACCATATTTATGTTCTGGCGATCACATGACTAAATAAATCAAAGTTGCTAGATGAAATACTTAACTCAAAGTTTATTTTGAGACCCCGCGACTGAAAGTTATCTTTACCTTTAACTGTTATCTCCAAGTCGCTGAATGTTTACTTCTCTTTACGAGACCCCACAACTGAAAGTTATCTTTACCTTTAACTATTATCTCCAAGTCGCTGAATGTTTACTTCTCTTTACGAGACCCCGCGACTAACCTTGGTAGGCCAATCGCTGATTACAAATGCAAGTTGACATTTCCTTCAGAGACTACGTGACAAACTTTAACTTTTGATTTCAATTCAGAGACTACGCGACAAAAGGTTATCTCATTGTCGCGATCATTTTTTACTATCATGCACTTTTAATCAGAGACTTCACGACTACCATTGATCCTTTCTCCTTCTGCATCTGATGGCTCCGCTAAGTCACTGAATATTTCTTAAAAGCTTTAAATCATTTGGAGACTACGTGACAACATAGAACTTTATACTTTTAGTCTCCTAATCGCCAGATGACTTTTTCTTTTGGGAGACCATGTGACTAACCTTCATTCTATTCATTGTGTCCACATGTGTCTCTTCTAACCGTTTGTCTCTAAATCGCTGAATAAACATTGACTTAGCATCTTAATCCAACGACAATCTGACTACCATATTTTCTAAACACCTTGCGGTTTGTCGTGAAGTCTTGGCATCTTTCACCTAACTGTTATCTTACTTGGAGACTACGTGACATGAACCTTTAACATGTCACTTAACTGCATCCCTATTTGGATACTACATGACTAAAGTAATTGCTAAGTCTCCTAACAAATCACTAACTACTGGATTCTTTGCGCGACACCGCGACTTAACTATTTGTTTAAATGCTGACTACTGACGTGTTTCTTCATTGGGAGACTTCGCGACTGAAGGGTTTCGCCAAGTCTCATAAAACATAAGGAATATTATGTTTCTTCAAGAGACATACCAACAACAATTAATCACCAAGTCTCAAAACAAAATGGAATATGCTTTCAGGATCAAGCGACTAGGTGACAACCCGAAAAAGGCACATGACTTAAGTTTTTCAAAAAGGTAATGCAAAATTAGAAACTCGGTTGTCATTTTTGGGTTTTTTTTTGCATTTTGACTTAGAACAGAGCTTAGGGTTTTGGGGTTTTACACTATTCATGTGGATTTTGACCCAAAAACCCAGAAATTTCATAGGGATACCATGAGAATGAGACACTTTATGAATAAGGAAAGAAATTGGCATGAAAGCAACAAAAATTTAGGGCAAAGCAGCAAAACCAGGAATACAGCCAACACAAGGGTCCCAGGAATTCATCTCTAAGGTATTTGATGCAGGAACATCCTGGGTGTAAGGGCAATCTTGCATCACCCAAAACTATTTCTGTTTTCTTTTCAATAAGGGCTACCTTGTGTAGAGCTGCTATTTATGGAAACTTGCTATTTTTAGTAAGTTGGTCATATGATCTCGGAATGTTCTGATTTTGCATGTGGAGGTTCATCTCA
>MU224422.1:5226628-5247708 GCA_018584345.1 Thuja plicata
ATCATTTCCTTCTTCGGCTTCATCCTCACTTTCATTTCTAACATTAAGATTCATTCCTTTGCGAATCTCTTCTTGCAATGCTCGCACTTGTCTCTGGAGCTCTCTAACCTCAGGTGTCACAACGCCAACTCTTCCGCCACGTTCCCTTCATGGAGGCATTTTTGCGATGCGTGATGAAACCCTAACCACGGTCCTGGTGCAAACTTCCTCACAGTCGGCGTTCTGTTTACACACTCAGGAACTTCTCGCTCTGATACCACTTGATGAAGGATTTTTGGGTGATGCATGATTGCTCTTACACCTTGGATGCTCCTGCATCATTTATAGAGAGATCTTTGGGATTCAATAGAACTATATCAAATACCAAAATTTTGCAAGGACTGTGATAACCCTCATCATGGAGCCTGCAACAAAAATTTCTCTTGAGTGGGATAAGGAATTAGTTGCTTGGACAAGATATTTTTTGACAAGTGAAATTGTGATCTATTACTTAACTGGAAATTTGGTGACCCATATTTCATTATCAATGATTTACAAGAACTCATAAATTTCACTAAATCTCATTAGTTAATTGATTAAATAATCAATCTTTTAAATTAGTACTTTTTTTTGTTAATCAAATTTTATTTCAGTTCTCATGCTTGCCATAGTTGACCATATATTGTCCCCTTTCACATGTGGAAATCTCATATTTCTCCAATATGTTGTCCCCTCACCATCCCTAAATCCAATAAATACAATGGTACCTGGAGAAGTCTCACATTTCTCCAATATGGTGTCCCCTCACCATCCCTAAATTCAATGAATAAAATGACATGTTTTGGTTTAAAATGGCATTGGTCCACCTCTCGATCTTATTTTTAAAGTTAATGTTTCTTTCTTGTATTTTCTATTTATTTTTCTATTCTGATATTGTTACCAGTATTCAACAATTTAGTTTTTAAGTCAAATTCATTGACCCATTCTCCTTGCATTTTCTATTTATTTTCCTATTGTAACATTTCTATCAAGATCTATGGTTTTTTATTCAAACTCATTGACCCATATTTTGTGATATTTTCCTAATGCTTTGTGTTTGTAAGTGGAGTATCCTTCATCAAAAATAAAATATTATGAAAATATATTAATATAAGCATGTAAGCATAATGAGTAAGATTACTAGTGGAATATAGTTGTGAGGCCTAGACCCTAATGGTAGTTCACCTATCAACAAATCTAGAATGATTTTAACCTATCATCAAGATAATTACATTATCCCCACCATTCGACTATGGGCATTAATTAAGACTATTTAGTATGTTTCATGGAAAACATGCATAATGCTCACTATGATCAAATTACCTTTTAGAGATGAGACTAGAACTGATTCACTTGGTTATATTAAAATATGATGCATTGCTTCTTTGTGTACCAATAATTTCACACCTCCTAGAAATAGGCTTTCCAAACTATGTTTGAATATCACATTGTGCCATTGAAATATTTTATCACTATGCTGTGATTTTTTTAAGGATAATTGATAATTTCTATCTAGTCACACTTTGATACATGGGTATTTTTATATGTGGTCTAGTAATCATGTGGTCAATATCATTTATGCTAGTAAACATAAATCCTTATTAGAATGCAAGATTTAGTGATTACATGTGATGCATATGTTCGTATATAGGTTGTCATCAATACATAATCTATGCAATATTGCATACTATTAATGCAGTTCAATCATGAGTGAAATAAAATGGTGATAATTATTAGATATGATATATATTTCATAAATAATTGGTCACACATACATAATTTATACAAATATTAGATTAATAATGAAATTTAATTATAAATAGAGGGAAATAACGATAATTATTAGGTATGATATGAATGATTTATATGTTTTACTATTTCTTTTTCTTTAGCTATTACAAATCCCCTGATAAGACGAATATTTGAAGTTGAGTGTGAATGTACCCATGGCCAATGAAAAGGGGAGGTAACATGGTGATCCTTGTGTAAAACAAAGTAAGCCAACCTAGCATATTTGAAGCGTCTAAGATCTTCTATTATTTGTTTATTTCATGATGGTCAAAATCTTATGTGTTGTGAAACTTGCATGTGATCTTATGTATGTGTGTGATGTCTTTTTTTGTCGATGTGATAATTAAAGTGGGTTAAGTGGTGGATGTGACATTAAATTAGTGTATGAGAAGAAAATTTATTTGATGTTTAAATGTGCTTATTTTCTTTTACCACTTAATGTGTTTTCCAACCTCCTCTTTCATAGGGATAGGGGATACGACCCTCTTGGGAACCTTAGAGTTGGTTATTTGTGAATTTGAACCCTTCATTTTAGGCCATTTTTTAATGTGACAAGTTTGACCACAAGAGAAAGTTAGTAAAGGAGGCATGGGAGAATGGGGGACACATGGAGAAATCCTATGTGAGGTATATGTTCTACATTTTTTCTCACACAATTGAGAGAAGAACTTGAGGGGAGTTTGGATTTCTGGGGTGAAATACTTAATTTTCAAAAAGTGGAGAGAAATGGATTCTTGAAAAAAATTGACTGATTTTGGTATTTATAGTTTTCATGTTTGGGAATAGAGAAAAGAAGAAAAAATTTTAGGGAGTAGAGTTGGAAGGAGAGTTGGTTATGGATTTAATTCATTCTTCATGAAATGGTGGTCGAAAACTTGTTATGCCCTTGTTCATTCATCTTATTTTTTTATACTTATGTTGCATTATTATTTTTGTTGTTTTCATAATGTTTAATCTTGGTATACCCTTACTCATTTTATGTTGTTGCATTTTCATTCTAATATTAGTTGTAGCATTGGTTATGATATTTTAGTAAACCTGTAATTTCTAATGTGTATTTATTCATGTGTTGTTTGGGTAGGAAATAGATTAGAGCTGACTCCATTAATGAGGAAGTAACTCCATGTGCTGCATTGAGGGCGTTTGAGGCAATGTGGGATGTGATTTATTAAGGATACAAATGCTTTAAAGAACATGATGGTTGGTTGTACTAGTCGCTACCAATCACCAATTGAAATATACCAAAAGGTATCTAGATTGATATGTACAGAGGATAGTTGGATTTGAAATATGGTAACCGACTAAAGTAGTAGGTCAGAGATAGATATGTTTGAGTTGTCAGCTAGAAAGTCAGATGACCCTACAAAGCCTTTTGTCCTTCTCTTCTCACTCATAATTCTCTTAAAGTCGCTATACCATAGCTATGAGATATGCATTTCTTATATTAAAAAAAATGTTCTCACAAATCTATGTAGTCTTTGTTGGGTCTTTCATTGTAATTATTTACATGTAGTTCTTATTGGCATAATTATAGACAGTAAACTAGAGAAAATACAATGTATGATTTTTTTGGACAAAATATAGCATCTGCATATCACATAAGTGACTAGCATTCAAGACTATTGAAAGGAGTCGCTTAGGATAAAGGATAAAAAGGCAAATGTTTCCCAATTGATAGGTAGTTCTCGTAGAAAAAATTGCCTTGGGAAAGATAATGGAAGCTAACAGAGTTGTCCATTGGACAAAAATAATTGATTGAGTTTGGTGATTGATTGAAGGCTAAGATAAGGAATAGTGAGATGGTTTGATATGGTAGAAGGTGAGAAAATGAAGTCAAGAGTATGGAATCAAAATTTAAATTATTTGTTTTATCAATATTTTTAATTGAGTAATAAGAAGTCCAAATTTAAATTAGAAAGTGAAGATCAATTGAAACTTAAAGAGAGCATAGATATGTTTGAAATGTGTGATGATATGTCTGAAATGTGTGATATATCTGATGTTGGATTGTTCTTGAGGATCTTTAGCAGGACAATATTTATTGTTTCAATACGTTCTTATGATTTGTTTGGGAATCAATGTTGATTTATAGATGTATGATGAGAATGATGGAGAGTTATGATTCATTGAAATAGATGTTTATAATTGAATGAAAAGAATTGCAAATTTGAACTTGGGAGGGAGTTGGAAATAGTAGTTGGTGTATGGATCAAGTTGAAATTGATCTGGATATTAATATATAGTAGTTGGAAATAAATAGGTAAAATTTAGTTGATTGAATTGATGACTAGAATTTAGAATTGATTTCATTTAGTACTTACTATTTAAATTTAAAAATGTTATCTAAATTAATGTCTTTAATTAATAATTAAGAATATTTTTTTTTTTTTTTAAATTTAACTACATGATAGAAGAAATACATAGTTGAGGTAGAGGAGTAACGATTGCCCAAAATAAAATAAACTATTATATAACATATTGAACACTTCATTTATTAACATTGGAAATTTCCATTGGTCATTCTTGAGTCTCGGGATACTTTCATATGAATCATAATATTTCTGATCTAGCTACTGAAATGCAAGTCTTCCAAACAGAGTTTAAAGCTCTCCAAACCGAGGAAAAAAGAAAATTGATAAGTAAAGATAAAGGATGTAACATATTGCTATTAGTTAGTGTTGGTGTAGTGCCCCCCAATCTTCCATTTCCAGAGCTAATCTCAAGGAAAGATGAAACTCTACCAAAAATGTTAAGGAAAAAATGTTGGCAACATAATTTTTCCTCAACTTTTATGAAAAATGCATATACATTAACATTGTGTTAGTTTTATTTGTTTTTAAGCATGAATTACAATTATAAGGTATTCTAAATTTAGGTTTGAGTTTGTAAAATTATTACATATTTTATAATCTTTTAAAAAAAATCAATTACTAAATTTTTGTAATGTAATTCTTCATCTCTAATGACCAAAAAAATCGTATAATCATTTAAATAAATATTGTAACAGAATCTCTAATGTTGAGCGATTTCTCACGTTTTAAAATATTTTTTAAAAGAACAATCAAATGTATACTATACAGAATTTACCGTAAAAAAACTGCTCAAAAATACATCACAGAAAGATTGTCTAAGAATAGAAGATAGTTTTGAAACATATGTGGTCTATTATATAATTATTTTTGCACAGTAGTATGACTTTGGCGAGTTTCGAACGCTCAGAATTTATTCATGAAAAAGTTCAATGTATCAACCAATTTTACGGCCAATTAAGTCGTCATTTGTCTCGAGCACTATAAAAGTTAACGCTCGTTAAACCTTCATAGCCCAAAATTTTATGATGTTAAATACGTAAATTTCGTTATGTTGAATTTGACACTTATATGAGCATCACCAAATAAAGTGGATGATGATGTATTAGTATTGAAGTTTTTAGTGTTAATATTTTAAAATAAAAAATGTTGATAATAGATTATTGTTGTTAACAATTCTTACAAAATCTAATCTAAAGGGAATATCAGTTAAAAAAATTTATTGTAAAAATATATTTCCTTTAAAAATTTGTGCATTCAATTTGGTAGACCAAATTTCCATGGTTACTCAGACAAAAACTTGACTTGGAAATCACCACCATCATATTTTACCATGTCACCGACTACCATTCATCATCTTCAATTTGTCGCCCATTCTCTGTCACCCTTCAAAGGTATGTATTGTTAAATTTAACCATCACCAAAATACCGGATGTGAAATTTGTTGGTCAATTCTTTTATATTATATTTTATAGTCATTTGGACATTGTTATCTAACTGGTCATCTAACTGATGAACATAATGGACTATTTACTTAATCTTAATCAATTTCTTGAAACTTTTATGTTACAAACACTTATCAATTATCTTTATCCAACTAATCATCAATGAAAAATATTGCAATGACAAAAAAAAACATGTAAACTAGAATTTTACATGGAAAACCCAATAAAGGAAAAACCACAATGAGAATCACAACAACCATATGAATAACAAATTACAAATATTTAGGTCATAGGCTAGAGAGCTCATTGCTCGTGAAAAGGACTTGCAAGCAAGGGTACAATACCTTAGGGAAAGATGTAATGACTTGTAGAACTGAGATGCATGACCCAAGGGCAGATACAAGTCTTTACAAGTTGTCAAAAGAACACAAACTTCTTTTAGGCACAAAAATATGATGAAATGAAAAGATGTAGGATCCCCCGATCAACCACTACAACAACTCTAGTCAAACTTAGACACATGCACCTTCTCTCTTCCACATTCATATTGAGCACTAGCTTCTTAATCAATCCACACACAACCCATATCAAAACACACTCAACTCAATCATCTACATGGACACGCACACATGTGTGCACACACACACATATTGATCATCAAAAACACAACTAGGTCGACTACAGTAGGGATAAATAATATTTGCACAAAGTTGGCCACCGAAAACACTTATACTTCAATGCAATCCACCTCGAGAAATAAAGGGACCCAAATAAATTATAATACATCTTTCATAAATAATTTGAATGAAGCACACACACCACAACATCCACCAAAGTT
The DNA here is from genome assembly GCA_018584345.1 of Thuja plicata. Classification (NCBI taxonomy): domain Eukaryota; kingdom Viridiplantae; phylum Streptophyta; class Pinopsida; order Cupressales; family Cupressaceae; genus Thuja; species Thuja plicata. The sequence goes on from MU224422.1 coordinate 5,233,030, forward strand.
AACACCAAATGTAATTTGTACCGAGCTTTTAGAACATGTTAAGCAATCACTCTAAAAATATTCTCCAATGCATACAACTCCAAGCAGATCTCAACATGCCAATCCAAGACCCAAAGTATATGTGAACTAATAATTTAAAAATGAAATCACCAAATTCAACTGAGTCAATCAAAGACCAACACAGAAAATAATGTCAAGCACAAAACAACATAAATTTGTAGCTTTCGGAGAAAACTAACATAAGATATCTGAATTGGAACACTACACATATGTTAGAAACATATCCACTAAAGCACACACTTGAAAACATCAATGCAGAGCATTCTTAAGATAGATTCTGATAATTCCTTATAGCCAGCCTCACTATCAACAAATAGAAAAACAAAACTTCAACCTCAACTTTTTTCGGCCTGAAAATAGGATAGTGTAACATTCATAGATCATACATGACAACACCAAAACTAAAAGCCACCAACTTGTTATAAGGAGCAACGCAAAATATTCCCCCATATTGAACTCAAACACTCTTTCCCGTATATATTAGTTTATGATACTTCCAATCTTTTGTTATGTTGCATATTAGACTTCTCATCATCACCATACATCTTAACAACATTTAAACATCATATATTGAGCCTCTACTTCAAATAATCTTTCTTGCATGTTTTAGCTTCTTTTATACCAGACACACTTCGTACACACAAGTTGACAATCATGACAACATTGAGCACTTTTCTCTCACATACACATATGACACTTACCTTCATCAACTTGACATCAATGCACATAATGAGTTGGTATCAATAACAACATTGAACATGTATTGCTAATAATATCCTTATTTTCCATTTCTTGCAACACCAATTACAAGAAATGAACATTTAACCTGATGACACTCTATCTATATTTCTCATCCCCTTTGACATCAAGGACAAAGGATACAACACTAAAATATACTCTAATTGTATCTGAAAACATTTTTTCCCTCTTAGAGGTAAATATCATTCTAATGTACTTCTCTCTCCATATTGACAATCTTTTAACTACTTCACAAAATAAATCTTTCAAGTCTATGTATAGTTCTGACATCAACAACATTCCCCCTAAGAGGGAAAACTAATCTCTAGAATAGTTTTCTTGTGTTGAACAGACTGAATAATTGAGGGGTGAATCAATTATTCAAAAATAACTTCAAAAAATTTTAGTGAATCGGTAAGCACTTAAATAATTCAGAAACATATAATAGATGTAACCATGAAAGAAAAAAAGCATTAGCACATAGAACACCATAATTTACGTGGAAACCCAAACTAGGAAAAATCATAGGGAAACTAATTCTTATGAAATAAACACTAGTTATGGTTACACAAGTTAAGGTGATTTTCAAAAGGGCTCACTGCAGGTTGGCTCACTGCCACCTGAGCTAACTACCCTAAAATAAGAAAGGATCGCTGCTAATTAAAAAATATGTTGACTAATAAAATGTGAACTGATAGGATTGTATCTGACAATATATGAAACACTTCCAATTGATAACACATAGATCAGTGATAGAAAAGATCCAATACAAACCCTCTACTAGCATACATCAAATTTATGCAATATAATATATAAGGCCTTCTTCCTATATCACTCAACTTCTTTCACACCATTTCCTGATATATCGAAACAAACTCGCATAATACCACATTCTGTTCTTTGTCTCCAAGTTGCACATTTATTCACAAACCTATTCACTTGCTCTTTTTTTTTTTTTCCTTCTAGCAGATAAACAAAATATTTTATTTATTTGTACAGGTATCTAATCATATATATTCCTCTCACACCAAAAGAGTGTGTCGGCCACAATACAAAAAGATATTACAATTACATTTAACACACTCTCATTGATCCTAAATCTAGGACATACTTAAGATATCTATATAACATGTTACCACATGACCTAAATAAAGGTCACACTTAAGATACAGATGCTTCATATTAATTTTACCAAAAATTGTAGATTTACCCTACTAAAGATGGTTTACTCAGAGGAGGGGTGAATTAGAAAATATTGAACCTTAATACTTTAACACTAAACCTCTGATTCAACTCAGTGATTCAGATAACAGCAACACTCGAAACTTGTAAGCTCTTCACAAACTTGATAAAAGAATATAACATAAGAAAATAAAATTCACAGTTATCAAGCATCACATGCAAAACCAACTTTAACAAGGAAACCCAATTTGGGAAAAAGCTTTGTGCGAATTGTCGCCCATAAAAAGAAATACTCTTCTTAAGTATGCTCGGTATAGAGACAATCCGGTTAAAGATTGAAATGCACATTTGTTAGAGGTGACCCTGTTGAGGGATTTACCTTAGACCTGTTAAGATTTTCACCCTATTAGGAGTGTCCTAGTTAGAGCGCTTAAACATTCACCCTAGAATGTTACCTTTCTCAAGGATTTACAAATGGACTTGTTAGGTCCACTCAGTTAAAATATTTTTTGCTACAAATATTAGTAAGGAACAATGTACTAATGTGACCTGTGATTGTGCAACTATACTTTTCTTTCCAAATCCTTTATTTGCTCGATGAAACTTCTGGAACCAACAATTCATCAGTATCTCCTCTGGACTGGTTATCCAACTTTCACTACTTTACTTGGTATTTCTTCAACTATTTACTTCGCCAGCAACTCTGTATAAACATAGAGACTCATCAATATATAGACCTTTGTTTTTCCTCTTAATCCTATTGATTAGGTTTTCCCTCAATTATGCTCAGTTGTCTGATCATCTCAAATAAATTGATACAATGTATTTGCAACTCGGTTAGGCAGTTAACCTTGCTTCATGACTTGCACTTTTTCTTGGAACCCACAACTTTATTTTGTTGCTTAATCTACATCATTGATTTCAAACTTGACTCTTCATGACCGTAGATCTTGTAACAAACTTCTCTTTCATCCTTAGCATCTTCTTGATCTTTGTGCCTTCACATTAAATTCATTTTGTTCCTTGAATCCAATCTTTGTTCATTCTCTATTTCGTGCTCTATGACTTGAGTGAATATCTTCACTCAGTATCTGACTTCTCTCGGTTACCAACTGTTGAGCATTGTTTTTACACAAGCTAACTTGCTAGGATCTCAAGATTCATTTTTTTCTCTTGAAAGAATAATGGAGTTATTCCCAAGGTTCTCTAGGGTTGGGTCACAACCTGCTTGGTTACCCAGTTGAAGATAAATGTGAATGTTCACAAGGAGGCCATTGTCAGTATGTTCAAGACATCAAAATTCAAAATAATCTTTAGTACAGTTTTTGGTATTTTTTGTTTTAACAAGCTTAGGCCTCCTTGTGAACATTCACATTTATCTTCAACTAAGTAACCAAGCAGGTTGTGACACGACCCTGGAGAACCTTGGGAATAACTTCATTATTCTTTCAAGAGAGGAAATCGAATCTCGGGATCCTAGCAAGTTGGCTTGTGTAAAAACAATTCTCAACAGAAGTGGCGCTAGAAAGAGGGCCTCAAGACTAAAAAGCTGGAAAACATTAGATCCTTCTCCCCATAGTGGTTTGAGCGAGTGGTTAGATCATCTCCAAAGAGAGGCGAGTTCATTGAACTCACTCACCATCATAGGCCTCGCAATGACAAAGGGAAAACAAAGGAGAAACCCTCTCACCATCACGTCAAGTCACAGAATCCACTTGGAAAAAAATCATACATCAATGTCCCAATTATTCCCATAGCCATAGATCAAAATCAAAACTTGCAAATTCAGAATTTACAACCGTCTCGTCTGATGGCTTTCTTCGCTAATGCACAAAGTTCACCACTGAATTTTGTTGGACAACTCCATGAGATGCCCAAGAATCTGGAAAGGTTTTGCACACATTTCATATATGGCGAGTCAAGAATAGCAGAAGAGCACATCCATGCCTTCAAATAAATTTGCAACCGCAAGGAGATTTCCCACCAAGACGTTGTCTACCGCCTTTTCCCTTACACTTTGGGAGAATTTGTGTATAACTGGTACCTTAATTTTCCAAGGGGATCTATCTTTGCATGGAATGAATTTGAAACCAAATTTCTTAACCAATTCAAATTGTACGTGGATCCGGCTGCAATACATCACCAATTCATTACAACAAGGAAAGATCCCAAAGAGCCCATTGCCATTTTCAACCAGCGCTTCCATAAAATGCATGAAAATTTGGAAGCTCCTTACACCATACCAGAGGCAGCTATCATACAAATTTATCTCAAAGCTTTGTATCCATTCACCTTAATTTTCCTAAGAAGACTTCCCCCTACAGATAGAGACACGATGGAAAAGGTATACAATGAGGCTATTACTTTTACAAAGCAAATGGATCTGCAAGAAGGGAACTTCGCAGCCATGGCCATTGTTAACAACACTGCTACCCCACATCCATTTGCAAAAAATAGTCAAACTCTTGTCACTCACATGCCATCAATGAATCCAATTCCATCACAACCATTCACAACCCTACCACCATCCATCACCTACCTGGGATATGAAACCTAGAAGGCAGCATTTTTAGAGAAAAGAGTTGTGCTCCAAACCAAACCTGATACTCTCATGGCTTCTGAGCTAGACTTTATGAAGAAAACCTTGTCACAGCTCACAAGTGAGCTCACCAAGATGAAGTTAAACCCATCCCAAAACCAAGGGGGATACCAGCAGACATCTTTTGGTCTGAATGTGTATCCTCAGAATCTGAATGGGGGTTTTAATACTTACAACAACAACAACAACAACAATACAAAAGAGAAGCCATTTGGGAAATAAAGGCCTACTAGGCCATGGAACACCCAACCAAACAATGGTAGCATCCCTGTGGATAATGAAAACACATATTAAGCTTCAGAAGAAAAAAATTTCAGGGCTCCAAACTCTTACCAAGGACATGAAGGATATAGAGACAACTCCTACAACCATCATACTCAGAATCCTGATGAACCACCTATTCAATTCAACAACATGATGTTTGATTCTTACTTGTGTATAAATCGAGAAGGTTTGGATACATACGTAAAAGAAGAATAGTTTGTGTTCCCATTTCAGAAAGAGGAGGAACTTGAATACTTTGAAGTACATGCCTTCCAAAATGATCACCGGAATTCATATAATCTACGAAGTAGGAAAGAAGACCTCACTGATAGTATACCTCCTAGAAAATAACTGACTCCCCTAGATCCTCGAGCCAACAAAACAACCCCATGCCTCCTAAAGGGCCGAATGCTCCTAGGAATCCTCCCCAAAACACATTTACTGGTTACAGGAGTGCAGCGTGGTCAAGTGAAAAATATAGTGCAGTCGAAGAGTTGAAAAAGACCAAGGAAAACATATCTATTTTCAAATTACTGTAGGGTTGCACGTCTCAAAATGAATCCCTTTTAAAATATTTGAACCATTTAAAGAAAGGTCCATCGGCTAGCAATACAAGAGCACCCACATACAATATCAATACTTATGAGGCTTTTCCCACAATGTTCAAAGACAAGATGGGGGTACCCCCTTTCCTACCCAGTTTGCAGATATTCAGGAAGAATTTACATGATTGATTACAGAGCATTGTGCAACCTCATGCCCTTTTCAATTTTTCAAAAACTGGGTATGGTACCCTAGATAACCAACCGGGTAGTGATACAACTCGATAAAAATGAAGTGAAAGTAATCGGCATGCTCAAAGACATACACATTCAATTGGTTGGAGACCCAAGGATACAAGAGTGCATTAATAAACATATAGTGGACATCCATGAAACCTACAAAATGTTTTTGATCTGAGAGTGGACCAGATGTCTGAGGGGTTGGTTTTCTATAGATTTCACTCAACTTTGGCTTCCCTTGAGAGGATTGAACAATCAGATCAAGATAGACGCAGAACCAAAACTGAAAAGGATGATCACAGAATTCAATGCTCCTAATGAAGTTATGTTCACAAAAACTAACTTAGGCACTTATCAGATGGAAAATGCCCTCATGTTTTAAATATGAGAAGGGGAAGATTCATACCATAGTCCCATCTAGGGCCTCCTAGAGTTGCCCATCGGTGACGATATCTTTATAAGTTTTATTGACAACACTACAACAAGCCTGAGATGTTTGGGACGGGATGTTGATCCCAACATCTTGTTACTTCTAGGATACTGTTGATTACACCAAGGAAGACATTTAGAGCTTACATTCCCTAGATCCCATGAGGCACTGTCATGAATATTAGCCTAGATTTCCCTACCAAAGAGGGTGCTAAGGGGTTACTAGAGGATGAAAACATTAAGGGTGTAGAAATCTCTAAACTCAGATGTATCCAAGGGACAATGGAAGGAGAATCAGTTTCCTCAGATAGTGATGGAGGGAAGGATTGAAGGACCAAAACCATGGGTTTCACCAAAAGGGGCCCCACCAAGCCTAGCCTAGCTGGGGAACAACAGATTTGGAAATTACACTTCAACGGCTCTAAATGTAAACAAGGAGCATGCGCAGGGATCAAATTCATTAACCTGAGTGGTAAGTCTTCTTACACTGCATACAGACTATGATTTTGATGCACTAACAATGTTGCAGATTATGAAGCACTGATCCATAGGCTCCTCCTGGCCTACGAGAAAGGAATAAAGGCTCTGATGGTAGAAGGAGATTCACAATTGGTCGTCAAGCAAGTCCATAGTCAGTATTCCTACAACGATAAGAGGCTCTCAACCTACCGAAATAGGACATGGGATTTGATCAATGACTTTGAAGCCTTCAACATCCAATCTATCCCATGGAGAAAGAACATTATCACTGACGCCCTAGCTATATCCGCTAGTTCACTACATGCAATGGAGAAGTCGAAGTTAAAGAAGTTTTCAGTTGAACTCGTCGTAGCACCGGCCATCCCAGATAACATCACTAATTTCCAAGTCTTCCAAGATGATCAAGACATCCTTGAGTTTATCATGTGTGCGGGTGTGTTTGAAAAATGGATCATAGATGAAAGGAAGGAAGAAGAAGAGGAAGAAGCAATCAATTCTGAAGACCTTGACGACCATGGCATCATAAACCTAAGGACCAATGCTATACCAAAGGGGATGGTTAAACTGGAGATGTTTTTTGATAGTGATGGGATTGCCATAAAGAGACACCCAGACATAACTCCTAACAAAAAAGAGTGTGAGACGTACAACCTCAGCACGAAGGAAGAACCAAGAGAGGTACACATTGGCAAAGTGATTACCAAAGAAGAAAAAGAGAAAATGGTCCAAATCCTCACCGAATATCAAGATGTTATAGCCCGAGTTATGAATAATTAAAGACATATGATACCTTAGTCATAGTACACAACATCCCTGTAAAATTGGACTCCAAACCCTTTAGACAACTATGGAGCACTTGATTCAAAAGGAGGTCCATAAGATACTAGATGCCAGAATCATTTTTCCAATTTGACATTCCACGTGGGTCGTGCAAACTTTGTACCTATAAAAAAGAAGACCGGTGAGATTAGGTTATGCGTGGACTTCCAGAACCAGAATAAATCCTCCCAAAAGGAAAACTACCCACTCCCGTCTCTCGACAAATTATTACAGATAGTTAACGGATCAAAAATGATGTCCTTCTTGGATGGTTACTCAGGATACAATCAAGTAATGGTGGAGGAAGAGGACAGGTTGAAGAAAACATTTACAACAAAATGGGGAACCTTCACCGGCCGGCAGATGCCTTCGGTCTGATAAATGTTACAGATACTTTCCAAAGGGCAATGGACATAAACTTCAAAGGGTTAGTTCGGAAGTGTATTATCATTTACATGGATGACCTCATGGTCTTTTCAAAACAAAGAGATGACCACATAGATGACCTCAGAAAATGTCTGCAAAGGTGCAAGAAATATGGGATCTATCTCAACCCAAAGAAGTGCATGTTTGGGGTAACTGAAGGGAAGTTGTTTGGACACAAAATTTTAAAGGATGGGATAGTCATAGATCCCAAGAGGGTGGAAGATATCCTAAAATTGACACCTCCCCATAGCCACAAAGAATTGAAATCTTTGTTTGGGAAGATTAACTTCGTAAGGAAGTTCATCAGCGGCTTCGCAGAGATAGTAAAGCCATTAAACGACATGCTCAAAAAGTATGCCAAGATCGAATGGACCATCTAGGCAAAGAAATATTATGAGGAAATAAAAAGCACCATCTCCATGGCCCCAGTCCTCATCATTCCTGACTATGCCCTACCCTTCAAGGTCTCTTCTTTTGCATCCGAGCACTCATGCTCAGGCATCCTAATGCAGAAGAAGGATAGTGAAGATGAGAGACCTATAGCCTTTATGAGTTTCCCCTTTAAGGATGTTGAGACCAGGTACCCCAATTTGGATAAATAGTATTTTTCCCTTGTCAAAGCAATAAAGAAATCCTGACACTACATCTTCAGAAGAAAGCTCTTCAGAATAGTCCCTGCTCCAGCTGTCAAGTCTTGTTTGATGTGAAATGAGTTGGGAGAATGGAGAGGAAAATGGATGGCAATCCTCCAAGATTTCAACCTAGAGAGCCAGCTAATGAATTTAGTGAGAGGTCAAGGCCTGAAAAATTTGATCTCCAAAGTTGAAGGTCTACTATGTCAGACCTACACTGATAAAGGTGTGATTACCGACATATGGTACCAAGATATAGTTTACTACTTGCTGCAAATAGCTGCCTAGACGGGATGAATGCTTCACAAAGAAGAGCTCTAAAAATAAAAATAAATTCCTATATGCTAAAGAATGGCCAATTGTGTAAACACAATTATGAGGGTTTCTACCTCAGGTGTTTGGATAGGCTGGAGGTGAAACACATCCTAGAAGATTTTCATGACAAATATGGGGCAGGGCACGGTTCAGCAGAGGAAAATGCCCACCAAATCCTAAGAGTAGGATATTTCTAGCCAACAATATTCAAAGACACTGGCGAGCACATGAGATCATGCCACACTTGCCAAACAAGTGCAACCCGAGATAGAAATCTGACAATGCCCCTACAACCGGTATATGAGGTACGTTTGTTTGCCCAATTGGGCTTAGATTTTGTTGGAGTGATTAATCCCCCTTCCTCTGTAGGACACAATTTTATTCTAAAAGCCATCAACTATTGCACACGTTGGATGGAGGCTCAAGCACTAAAAAACTGCACCAGAGAGGTCATAACCAAGTTCCTAGAGCAGCGCATCATCACTAGGTTTGGAATGCCATTTTATCTAGTATGTAACAATGCTTCCTCTTTCTCCTTTGCCTCACTCACACAATGGGCCTTTGAAAATGAGGTAATCCTCAAATTCTCCTCTAATTATTATCCACAAGGCAATGAAGTAGCAGATTCTACCAACAAGAATTTGACAACAGTGATCAAACACCTCCTAGACAATAACCCCCAAGATTGGCACACACAGCTGAAATATGCCCTATGGACTGACCGGGTGAGGATCAAGAATGCTTTGGGGACATCCCCATACCGAATAGTCTAAGGCTTGAAACCAATCTTCCCTATGAATTTTAAAATCCCAATTTTGAGATTTATGGACCAATACGTGGGAGGTGAAGATCAAGTGCAAGTTAGGCTCATGAATCTCCTCAACTAGGAGGAGAAACAAACATTGGCCCTAGAGAATGTATCAAAGCACAAGGTCATCATCAAGAGATGGTTCAAAGAGAGGGACACATTTAAATCCTTCAGGATCTTTGATCTTGTCCTCATGTGGGATAAGGCAAAAGAAAAGTCGGGCAGCCACACCAAGTTCCAAAAATTATGGCCAGACCCTTATCAGATATCAGAGATCTTGGGGGAAAACACCTTTAGGATCAGCACTTTACACGGAGATTTGACCCCATTTCTAGTCAATGGGAAATTCCTCACACATTATTTTGTATCCTAAGAGGGACTACCTTCCGTCCCTTGTATCATAGTCCTTTTGTTTTCTTTGTTTTCTTTTTGGTCGTCCCTTCCATCAGTCCTTTCTTCCCTCCGTAGTCTTCCTTCCTTCTTGTCAGGGCTCATTTTTCTTTGGGTCAAGTGTGTCGTGGATTCATTCCAAGTGGTTCCTAAGTAGGAGCAGAGGTATTTCTTAGTCAAATTATCCAAGGAAACATACAACACAGAGAACACTCCAAAAGAGAAAGTGGTAGCATCTATCATTGGCAGATAGGAAGAGCTTGAAATCTGGGTCATCCTAATCACAAAAAAAATAAGAAATGGCACCCAAGAACGGTGGTATCTTGAGAATTCATCAATTGTGACCATCATTAGTGCATGGAATCAGGCACCCACCGATACCAAAACCCAATTTTGAATGAATGTGAAGGCTGTAGCAAAAGGAAAGAAGAGAAAAACTAAAGAAAGAAAATAAGAGCACACAAAAAGAAAAGTGACCCGAAGAGGTCACGAGTGTGGAATCTGGGTAGCACAGCCTAATCGCTACTCAGATCAATCAAAGAAGAAAATATGGGCCTGAATGTATGGAATAAACATACATCCTACCAGGAGACATTTCAAGTACCCAGAAAAGGATGAGAACCATTATCCAAAGAACAAGAACTCTCAAGCAAAATGTCACAACCTAGAAGATAGAACGGACTAGGGTGACTATGACAATCTCTATTGAGGCTATGAATACCTGCCTAGCAGTAGAGAAAGGTTATACTTGGGATTTGGGGAAATAAGTTTCGGGGATATGAATGCTTGACTGACAACAAATCTCTTTCCAGGAAGCCCTAGCCTACATGGCAAAGGTTGGGAACAGCTGACGAACGTTCGGGTTACCAAAATTGAAGATCAAGGAATGGACACACATGAACACACACTAGGGAGACTAGCAAAAAATTCAAAACTTGAATTCAATGAAACATTGTTAACTCATACTTTTGTTGGTTTTTGTCCTACAACAAAACTACAACCCGAAAGAGTCTTGATGATGAAGAAATGCCTTGGTCATTCCTCCTTTTGTCGGGGCTATTTGTTGTGGGTCCATAACACACACCCCATGTTGGTCCTCTAACCATGGGGATCCCCCTTCATTTTTCTATCTTTTCATATTTTCATTCTTCCCTGTTTCCCAGTCACTCGCAAATCAGTCTCATTATCAGCATATTTAACAAAGAAAACACATTTTTCATCCTTTTCATCCTTTCAGAGGACCAAGTCCTCCCAAATAATGAAATGACTAAAATGCCAAAAGGTGTCTACCTTCAGACTTTTAGTTTTTCAGACATCGAAAGTGTTGACATTCCTCGTTTGGGTTATAAAAGGGAATAAGGCCCTAGTTTCACTCACTTTTTTTTTCTTTCATCTCCAACGTCTTCTAAGCAGTAACTTTGCAAGCTTCATCCTTGCTCCTTGTGGCTAATTGCCCCATGCCTTCAACCTCCTTGTGTCTTCCCCTCTACTCCTATCTCTCGCGAGGTAGGTTCATTCCTCACCACTCAGTAGTTTTTTTCTCTCTTCATTGTCTAGATTTAGGGTTTTGCACCTAGTGCCTGTCCAGCCAAGGGTGCGCTGACTCCCCCCTAAAGTATTTTAGGGATTTTTATGCCCTTAACCTTACGGGGGAAGTCCCTTCTTTTCAAATCAGATGGGGCTTTAGCATTTTCTAGTCAGGGTTTTTCTTGTTTTTGGTTGCAGCCTTTGTCATAGTTTTTTGGCCTCCAAAAGGCCGAAACTAGGTCCTCTGTTGTCCAAGTGGTCCTTAGAGAGTCAACCTTTTCAGTGTTTTGGACCTCCGCAATGTCTAACACACTGACAAGTCTGAATCTCTGAGGATTTTTTCTGCCTTATGGGGTTTCCAAATTTGAGAGTCCGAGATCCATTTTCCGCTTTCGGTGTGTGAAGAATCTTTTCAGACTTTTGCACATCAAAAATTTGACAGGTTTCATATCCTCAACAATTTCTCTTTTGCATTTTCGGTATTTTTAGACTATGAACCAATTTTTGGCACCTGAAACCCCAAAAGGGTCGAAAGTGCAAAATTTGCATTTTTGGCTACTTAGAGAGCTCTTTACTCCTATTTTCCTAGATTAGTCAATTATTTTTAGTTCTTTTAGTTTCTTTTGCAAATAAAGCACTGATAATTGCATATTTTGTCATAGCAATGCCTGAGAAAAATACTGCATCACCAATGAAGTACTTATACAAAGGGAACACTCCCCCTTCCAAGGTGGGCAAAAACCACCTTGAGATCACCAATACTGATATCGGCAATGTAGACTGGGATCAGTTCCTGACAAGATGTTCCCAACCGGTTGGGAGACCAAAGGATTGTACCTCACTAGTCGTGTCAAGACTAGTTAATGCGGCAACCCACCTAGTGGCTGTCACATCATCCAAAATGATCATGACATTGGAAAACCATTATGACTTAAATAAAAGGGTGGTCCAAAACACAGAGGGAATTGTTGTATTAGATATCATACCAGACATTGAATAGAAGAGGTCTTTCACCTCCATAAAGGCATAGACAAATTCGATGAATTCTTCATAGAAAAGGGAAACAAATGGTTCAATAACAATGGGGAAGAGGCATATGCCATTCTCAATAAGAATTACCTTGAGCAACCTCTCCCCAAAAACAAGCTGGAAAAGATAGACCTCAGGCAGGGGTACATGAAAGATGATATCCAGATAGCCCTAACATTACTAAGCCAGGTATATGGATTACCACAATCCTTCCAACTGGAGAACTGGATGATTCTCTTAATGGAGAAAATCAGAGGCTGTAAGTCTAGGTTTGATTGGGGAACCATCATCAGTGATAGGTTGGATGAATAGCTGGTGGCAATAAAACACAACCCTAGATTCTACATGAGTACCTACATGGTGTACTTATTGGCAACATGGGCAAACTACTCTTGACTGCTCTTGCTGAGAAATGGAACTCAGAGCACAACACCTTCCATCTCCTAACTGGGTAGATGGCAGTCACACCCGAGGACATGTGGCATATACTGTGAGTTCCAGTTATGGGTCATGTGGTATTATTTGAGGTGACTTCTATCATTGCCATTGGTGTCGCTCATCAGTTCTTTGGAGATGATACTATTTCTCACAGACAAAGTTCATGGGATTACATGTGCGATCACTATGATCATCTATCTGTATACTTGGCAGGATTGATCGGTGGCATCCTGATGCCAGATAGAGGACAACATGGATCTCTTGTAGGATGGGTGGATATGCTAGAGTAGATGGTTATTTCAAGACACACATTCATGTGGGGTAGCTATATTCTTACCCACATGTATAGGGAGCTCCACGAGATTTTTTATCAGTATACCTAGAGCATGAATGTAGGGATCTTGATTCTGCAGATCTGGGCCTAGGAGCACATGACATTGACACAACCTATTGTAGATAGGCAGTGAATACCTGAGAAGCCTTATGTGTATATGTACGCAGGTTTGATACAGCAGCCCCATCTGGGCAAGGTAGAGTATTGGCGGCGTCTTTTTAATGATATGACAATTGCAGTATGGTGACTATACTTGGATTGTGAGGAGTGAGCCTCTAGTGTGAGACAGGTTCCATTTTTCTTCTAGAGTAGGTACCAGATTGGATGAACTAAATAAATCATAGAGTATTTTGTACATATCCATGTATCGAGACAGTTTGGCTAACAACGGGGCAAGAGTCAGGATTTGACAGCATATGCTCAGATTTGTAATGAGACACCATTGTGGGGTTCTTAGCTAAGGTTTGAAATTGTGCATCAAGAGATTAGAGATATGGTCAGAGTTTATTGGGATCTTTGGCTTTATGTTGCAGATGAAGGATGTTTGGATGTTTATGTATTAGCGATGCTTTAGCATCCATTTCCATGGTTTACAGTTCCTAAGGAGGTCACTCCTCACATTGAGGACCCTATAGATTATGATCCTGATGATTTCCCTACCAGAGGTAGAGGAGAAGCATAGAGAGATAGGGGTGTTGGGGGTAGGGATGGAGGACAAGATGATGATTTGGATGGTAGATGAGATGGTAGACGTCCTCCTCCAAATGATGGGGATGATGGTGGAGATGACAGGGGTGGTGGAGTTGTGGGTGGTATTGGAGAGGTGGCCAGTGGAAGTGGAGAGGGTTAGCACACGTGTTTAAGATTTGTTTCTCCCAGGATGGATCCAGGGCCTTTACTTATAGGGGAGTAGTAGTGATAGCAGAGAGAATAGCAGTAGTAGAGGCCATGGGATAGGTCACAGGATAGGCTTTTCAGGGCAGGATTCTAGTAGGGGTTATGGTAGGGACGGAGATCCCTTATCTCAGTGTGAGCAGTAGAGAGAGCATCTTAGGGATAGGATTACTACATTAAAGGCCAGGCTCACTACAACAGATATCATGATTATGATAGCAAATGCTCTACTGGCTAATAGAGATACACATCTAGAGAGGTTCAGAGAAAAGAGAGATGCACAGGCTCAAACTGTAGTACATTAGGCACAGAGAGAGAGACATATTATTATGCTTTATATCATGCTGCAGTACCAGAGGGGCAGAGAGCCACATCTTTTTCATGGTTGGCACAGCAGTTAGAGTGGGCCATTCCACCTCCAGCAGCTTTATTTGTACCACCTCCTCCTCTAGATTAGGGAGAGGGGGGGTTAGAGTTGATATTGTCATATATCTTTTTGAGATTATATTATATATCTGGATCCTTCTGAGATC
>MU224422.1:5263480-5280494 GCA_018584345.1 Thuja plicata
ATGTTCTCTTAATTAAATAATATTTTTATTTTTATTTTTTCTCTTTTAAATTAAATAAGGTTCAAACCTTAAGAAATATTGAATTGATTATGATTTGATCAAGGAAATTGATATAATTGATATTGTTGATATTTGAAAATATTGATTCAGGGATTTGATAAATTGATAAAATAATAAAATGGGGCCCAAAATCTAGGCGACCATTTTAGGGTGCATACAGTTACAAGTTTTAGCACGCAAACAGGTTGAATAGTGTGTCCGCAGCTACTAATCTGGCAGCAATAAGGATGGCTAAAGATAACACTCAATATAATCTTTGTGAGATATTGTGCACACAACTGATTGACAACATAAGAGCTATCAAGCATGAAAAGAGCAAGAAATTTATATTTGGCTCTTTGATTATCTACCTATACTTCCATATTTTTGGTACATTCTCTAACCTTTACCTAGATAGGAGCAAACCTACTATGTCACAAATATCACTAAAGGCTACATCAAAGAGAAGTGTTAAGGATTCTGTGGACATGGAGATCAAATCATTTAGGATCAAGATGTAGAAGAGGTTTAGAATACTGGAGAAGATAGTTTATAAGTACAAGGACACCATATGTATCATGGTGGAAACGGACTGCACATGCATGGAAGCAGTCAAGCCAAGAACCAAATGGATTCAATGACTTGGTTATGAAGTTGATGAACATGTGTTGGAAGGATATGCACAATTCCTTCTATCTGTAACAAAGGATCCTAATGAACCTAGATGGGGTACTTATAGAGAAAAGACAAATCAATATGATTCTATCTTATATAGTGCAGACAATAAAAGAAAAGCATCAAGGATTACATCTAATATCCTAAAAGTTCATGGTGTTACAAAAGAAGACCTAGATAAAGCTAGGGAAGCTAAGATTGAAAAAGAACTCAAGAAAACTCCTGCATAAGTGAAAATAGAAAAATCTGATGATATTCTCAAAAAGAAGATGAAGAAATTTGATGAAGATACATCTACGCCCTCAACTACTATTGACTTGGAAGCATCTCCACCGTCAGTACCAAGCAAGATGACTAGAAGGAAGAAGCAAGTTTCCACAAGTCATCCATCCTCAAAAACAACAAGGAGTAAAGTAAAGAACACTCAAGCTCCTCCTAAGGTAGGATTCAAACCTAGTCTAACAGTCTGAAAGAATAGAATTGTTAATGAAGGAAGACTAGAATCTATTAAGAATGTCTATGACAAGTACCAAAAGATAGATAAATCAGAAATTCACTCTATGATTATCTCTCACGTGATCAAGTTTAAGAGGACAGTATTGGAACTCAAAACAGTCATACCAGAAAAAATGTGGAACATACTTGATGTATTGAAAAGGCAAGCAATTGAAGAGGATATGAGGATTAGAGAAGAAACATTAGACATTATTCTCCCTATTTGCTCAGATGATGAGAAAGGTATACTGTTGGATTTGGTAAAACCTCATCTCAGAACCAAAATAAGAACATTTCATATCATGAACAAAGAGTATGAACTGGTTGGTGAAGAGACCTAGAAAGCATTTGAGCGAGTATTTCTGGATAGACATATGTATCCATCAATGATGCCTACAACAAAAGTGACTCCAATCCCACCCAAACAAAGTAAAGAATCTAATATTCCAAATGCGCCTATGACAGGTTCACAGGATTCAGCACCTAAAGTTACATCACCTTCTGACACAGCCAAAGAATCAGAAGAAACCATTTTGATCAATGATGTGAAGATATCCATGATAGCTTCTAACAATGACATAAACAAATTTGAAAAATCATTTGTCAGTACTGAAGAGACAGAGAAGGTATGCACTGATAATACTTCCTTACAACAAGATGAAGTTCCTTCTAAAGATTCAACAGATATAAATAATGAGGAAGACAATCAATCTAATGAACCACCAGTTATGGAGATACCTATAAAAAGTGAATATTTGGATGTCATTTAGAATACTATACTTACTCCACCCATTAAAACTTCAGTATCATTGTTGTCAAGTCTGACCCCTGATTCAACAAATCTAGATGCTTGGGAAGAAGAAGATCTAATTAAGATCAGTGTGCTAGCCATGGCGAAATCCAAAGAGAAAAAAGTTATGAGAAACCCTCTCTTCTAGAGATAGTAAACATATTGAATGACTTAGTGCCAGCAGACAAGAAAATGGCTAAAATTCAGTCAGTTGATGATGTTGATGGCATGTTAACAAGCTTCAAATCACACTTTAAAAGTTTAGCAAACTCAACTACTAGACCTGCAAAAATAGAGTACAAAAAGGAAAGATTGAATGAATTGGTAAAGAACTTCTCTTTAGATCTAAATTCCTTGAAGATTGGTCAAGCAATCTTGAAAGATTTGGTAGCTAAAGGGAGAAATGTGATAACTCGTTGCATGGAAAGAGTAAAATTCACCTCAGAGGACATCAAGAAGATTGAGGAAGCTGATATCTTGGTTGAAAGTGTAAGAAAATCAGTTGAAATATCCTCACAAGAAATGAACATCTGCAACAATATCTATCAAGGATAGATAGATAAAATTGATAAAACCAAGTTGGAGATTAGCAAGATAAGGACAAGGCAGAACCAACTGAGGAATGCACTTGCACCCTCCTTAGCTGTTTTGAATGAGAACCTCAAAAATATAGATGCCACTATTATCACTTATGATCAAGGTCCTTGCATGGATTTGATAAAAATGGAGAAGCTCAAATATTCTCTATGTGCCCATCTTTAAACTGTAGATACACTAAAGGTATTCTGGCAGCAACAAATCAAGAATCCTCAGATCACTTACCCAGATGTGTACTCAGAGTAAGTACTCAAGGACCTCATTTTTTGGTACCTTTGTCATTAATGTCATAGGGGGAGTAGTGTATATATATATATATATATATATATATAAAGAAGGATGATATATTATATGTAAAGGAGGATGATATACAGTTTCTGGTGTTAGTCAATTTTGAGTAACTTGGCCACATTCCTTTGTTGCCATTAATGACAAAGGGGGAGATTTTTGGCAAGTTGACTCTCAGGGAGAATATGACTTATTTTGTGTTGTAATTATAGAAACAAAGTCATATGAAGTTTTGATAGAAAACCTTGATGTGAAAATTGACTAAGTATAGAAAAAAGAACAAGGCAGAGATATGCAGTAGATCAAAGTACCAGTGCACGTGCATATGATCGATTCAAGACATGTGCCTTTATATTTAAGCTTTATAATATATGAATATGCTAATTATATACACGAATGGTACAAAATTATAGTACAAAAAAGTTACAGCGAGTTCAATATCACCTGTAGTTCAGAAAACAAATTATAAAGCCGACTTCAGGTTTTGGATCAGTGTATAATATTTTATTGTGTAAAGGCCAAGTGTCGATTGTAATATTTTTTTAGTTATTTCTTTACCACTCTTGTAAACACACTTAAGCCAATTAGTTTGGAAGTGTTGTGTATATTTTTATTGGGCCGACTAAGGTCTTGTTTTCAGTTGCATCTATTGAGTATGTATATATACATAATATGCATTTTTGTAATAAGAAGAAGAGTCAAGAATATACAGAGCACAAAAAAAGAAGAGCAGTATGAGAAACTCAGTATGATATAAATTCTTTTAGGAGATCAAAGTATCAGTGCATAAAAGTAACTAATCAGACAGCCATGTCACTTCAGCAATTCAATTTTCAGATATAGTGTATATCTATCTTCACGAGGTTGTAGCCTTCTTTTATTGAGTAGTGAGCTCTTGGACATTGAGTCCTCACCCCTAACAGGGTTTTTGTAAAGACTCCTAACAAGCTCATTATAATCGATTTGTAAATACTGTTTCTAACAGGGAAAAGGAACCTTAACGAGTTCATTATACTAGTACAATCATTTATGGGTACTAATTCCCACTGGGGTTTTCCTCTGATCAAGGTTTCCCATAAACATATCTAGTGTTATGTGTTATTGTGTTATGCTTCATATGTTATCTATTTGATTTATGCTCAAATTTTTGAAATAGTACTATTAGTTAAACATAGATTCACCCCCCCCCCCCTCAGTGTTTCCAACACCATACACGTNTTAAACATAGATTCCCCCCCCCCCCCCTCAGTGTTTCCAACACCATACACGTGTAACTCTACAATCTTCCATTCCATAGAAAGTTTAAGACCGTTTACCAATGCCTCATATTCATAAATGTTATTTGTGCATGGAAATATCAATTTGTAGGATTTGGGTATCTTATAGCCTTGAGGAGTTATGAATAGAACCCCTACTCTAGAGCCTTGTTGTGTGAAAGAAACATCAAAGTACATCTTCTAAGGATACTCAGTGAGATGCATAATTGTTTCATCAGGGAACTCAATTCTTAAAGGTTCGTCATCGTGGAGTGGTGAATCAACTAATTGATCTGCAAGGACTTGTCCTTTAATAGCCCTCCTATCCACATATTCAATGTCAAATTCACTCAGAATGAGGACGCACTTTGCTAGATGTCCTGTTAATATTTTTTTGTTTAGGAGGTACTTCAGAGGATCTATCTTTGCAATGAGCCTTATTGTATGTGATAGCATGTAATGTCTCAATTTTTGTGATGCAAAGACAACTGCTAAGCATGCTTTCTCAATAATGTTGTAATTGATTTCAGAGGAGACTAGTGTTCTACTGATGTAGTAGATTCCTCTTTCTTTCTTAGTTTCATTCTCTTGTGCCAACAATACTCCCAATGATGTGGTTGTAGCTAAAATATACAGGAGTAATTTCTTTCCATGAATGGGTGCCATAATAATAGGAGGTGTAGCCAGGTTCTCTTTTAATTCTCTGAAGTTGGCTTCACAATGTTCATCCCATTTGAAGGTGACACCTTTATGTAGAAATTTGGTAAAGGTTTGCGCTTTATCCGTAAGTTGTGACATGAACCTCTTGATTGATTGGTGTCTCCCTTGTAATGTCCTCATTTGACTAATGTTGCATGGAGGATTCATTTTGAGTATACCTTTGACTTTGCTAGGGTATACCTCAATTCCTTTTGCTGAGACAATAAACCCTAAGAGCTTTCCTTATTGGACCCCAAAGGCATATTTCTTGGGATTGAGCCTGAGTTGAAATTGCTCCATATGATCCAATATCTTCCTTAAGTCTTCAATATGAGTATTTTGTTCTTTTGATTTAGCTAAGGTACCATCCATGTAATCCTCCATGTTTTTATGCATCATATCATGGAATACAATGGTCATTGCTCTTTAATATGTAGCACCTACATTCTTTAACCCAAATGGCATAACGTTCCAGAAAAAGGTTCCCCATGCACATGTAAAGGCGGTCTTCTCTTGATCTTCACTAGCAATTTTAATCTAATTATAGCCTGAGAACCCATCCATAAGTGAGTACATTTGGGAGCCTGCTGTGAGGTCTATGATCATAACAATAATAGGTAGTGGAAAATTATCTTTAGGACATGCCTTGTTTAAGACCCTCAAGTCTATATAGATCCTAATAGATTTATCTGATTAAGATACTGGGACCACATTAGAAATCCATCATGCATAAGTGATGACTCGGATGAATCCAGCTTTCAATAATTTCTCTAAATTTGCTTTTACTAGTAATGCAATATGAGGATGCATTTTTATGAATTTTTATTTCACGGGTTTGATCTTAGGAGCTATAGATAAGTGGTGCATTATTAATTTAGGATCTAGTCCAGGCATATCTATGTAAGACCATGCAAATTTGATCTCTTTCTCTTTCAAGAATTCAGTGAATTGTGTCTTCTCCTCTTCTGAAAAAGATTGTCCTAGGTGAACAATTTGAGGAACTTTAGTTGTGCCCAAGTTAATTGGTTGTTTTGGTTCTATCAAAATTGAAGACATTTCTTGAAAGTGCTTAGGGAGAATATCAAGAATGTCATCTTTTGGCACCCCTAAGAGGTTTTCACCATCAGATACATATTTTGTTTTTACTATTTTAGTATCTGACACTGCAATAACGTGGTTTTCATTGTCAATTCTCTTTTTCTTTTTATTTTTCAAATTTTCACTAAGAAACTTGATATCCTCCTATGACATGTTCGTACTCCTTTCATTAGTGGAAGAAGGGTAAGGTTCACAAGTATTTAGATAGAAATCCAAGGTGTACTCATTAGAAAATTTGAGGATAGGAGTAGCACCCGTATTAGTCCAATCAATTAGATCTAGGTTTATCAAAGACAAGGAGTCAGATTTTGGGAGGGACAACATCACGTCAGCGTCAAGACTATTAATTGACATGACATGTTCTATTAAGTTAATCTCTTCAATGTTTAGATCAATAAGAGTTAGATTGTCATTATCAAAGTTGTTGTTAGTTATATGTGGAATGAACTCTAGTGACTCATCAGTGGAACCTTAATCTTCATCTCTCCATAAAAGAAGGATCCTTTCTTGTAGCCTCTGAATTTGTTCTAGGTCTAGGGGAATACCAGTTTCTTCATCAATGAGAGGGGGAAGAAATTCCTCCTCTGCTTCAGGAATATCAACACTTTTAGGAGTAGTGTTAAAATGCTTGTTGTGTGCTGATGGAGCTGCAAACATGTGAGTTACATCTATTTCAATGTCCTTCATGGAAACAAATAGCTCATCCCTCTCGTAATCATGTGAGTTAGTTACTTCATCATCAAACATGTTTAAGAATTCAGCAATAGTAACTTGATGTACTCTATTAGCCACTTGTAGATCAAAGTGTGGTAAATCAAGGACATGTGAAACTGTGACTAAATACCCCCAGTTAGGATGTAAATCTTGTCATCAGGGTGTGTCTTCAATAGTTGTTGCAACCAATGATACCGTTGGATTGTCTTTTGTTGTTTCTTGTACCTTTTGAATAGGAGTTTGTGCTAATAAAGGTATACAAAGGTCTTGTGGTACTTCAAATCTTGGTACATAGCATTCTCCTTGATATTCAGGATTCTCTGTACCGACATGTAATAATCTTTCATAGGACCATTTTTCTAGTTCTATTTCTTTTGTTTCATCACTCCTTTTTTCAGAAACTAGACTATCACCTAAAGTAGGGTTTTCAAATTTTTTATTGAAACCTAGTCTTGCTTTATCTTTGTCATCCCTAAATTCCATGTGTACAAGTTCAATAAGTCCCTTTCCTTTGTCGCCTAAAGGTCCTTTTCCTTTATATCCCATTTGTTTGAGGAGATCATTTCCTTTTCGATACTTCTATGGGGATATTTCCACATGTTTTACCTCAGCTTCCTTTGGTTCTCCCTCGTAAAGCCATGCCAAGACTACCTATTCTTCTTTGTTATCTGCAGGAGAGGTGGATGCCATAACCATGCCAGTTTCTTTATGAATCTCTAGCGTTCAAGATGTAGAAGGTGTGAATGATGAGGAAGGTTTTTCCATAGGATCTTGGTGATACCATAAGTTTTGTCAATAACGAAGTCATGTCCAACTTGTATTCTCCCATACCTGCTTCTTCAAGTTTTAAGGTCTTTCCAAAGCCTTTCATAACCATGTCCTTAGTAGTCTTAGGAATAATCTCATCCGTATCCTCTTTGTTATGAGGGACCATACTACCTGCCTTAGTATTGTTGCAAGTATAATTGGCATCTCCAAGAATCGTCACTTCCACCCCATTATGTGGGAATTTGATACATTGGTGGAAGGTAGAAGGTACAACTTGCATTTCATGGATCCAAGGTCTCCCTAACATTATGTTGTAATCCAAGGGTGGATCAAGGACCTGACATATGACATTCCTTTCAACCGGTTTGACCCTGATGGGTAGTACAGTAAGACCTTTAGAGGATCTTTCTTCCTCATCATAAGATTTGATAGTGATTTTGCTTCTAGAATCAATGGTCTTTTCTGAGAGACCCAGTTTCTTGATTAGATTAAGGGTACAAATATTCAATCTTGCACCTCCATCTATTAATACACATCTTACACAGGATGTATGAATGAGGACTTTGATATGAAGGGGTTGATTATGTGGAAGGGTCAATGATTTATCATCCTCTTCAGAAAAAGAGAGGTAATGTGGTGTTGAGATGTGATTAACCATCTCTTGGAATTTGTCTATATCAAGGTCCTTTTTCACATTTGTGGCATGTAGAGATTGTTCAAGAATTTCCCTATGCACTATGGAGGTTTTAACCAACTCAAAAATTAAAATTTGAGAAAAGGTTCGTTGTAACTGATCTACCAAGTTATATTTTTCTACTAGAATGGTCACTGTTTCTTTTGTTGCTGCTGGTTTGGGGATAATGATAATGGGTACTTTGGAAGTTGTTGCTGGTTTTGATGAGGAATTGTGTCCTTTGATCGTGACCTGTTCTTGACTTCAGGTTACCATATTTAATTGGGAGGGTGTATTTTGAACACCTTTGATAGTGACCTTATTAATTGATTCAGTTTTAATGTCTAGCATGTTGATCGCATTATCATTTTTAGAGTAGGCATAGTTCACCTCATTTCCTTTTCCTTTAGATGCTTCTTCTTTCTCATAATTAGGGAATGACTTGTTAATGTTGTATGATCTTCATTAGTGGTGTGTCCTTCCACTTTGATTGTGCATCCTTCGATGAGGTCTTGGATAACATGTTTGAGTTTAAGACAATTGTTAGTCTTGTGCCTTTTTTTCTTGTCGAAGATGCAATAAGAATTGTCATCCCACCACCTGGGGTTTGACCTCTGGCTCACATGGTTTGGAATCTAGGAATGTGAGAACCTTGTTGTGTAATAGTGTCCTTAAAATAGTCTCAAGAGGCTCTCCCAAAGGAGTGAATGTTCTTTGAGTCTTGGAAGTCCATGGCCGACCTTTGTTATTCTCGTTGTTCACTTTAGGTATGGAGGTTGTTACCTTGGGATTTTTACTTGCTTGCATGCTATTTGTTAGGTTGAACACCTTGGGTTTAGAATTAACATTGGAGGCATCTAATACTCCATCATTGACAACATTTTTGTTTTTTTTCCACCATTTAGGTTTGTTGTTGGGGTTGGTAGATTTGCTTTCACTTTGGAGAGTGATTTCTCCCTTTTTAACCATGACTTTTTTTATACATATGGCATTCTTGATCATCCTGTCGAAGCTAGGGGATTCTTGCATTTGCAATGCGTAGTTCAACTTAGGTACCAAGTTATTAACAAAGATCTCCATCTTCATGGATTCAGGGATAGTTCTTGAGTATCTTGCAAAGATTTTCCTCCATCTTTGTAGAAAGTGTGTGAAGGATTCGCTGATCTTTTTTTTAGTGTTACATAGATCCATCATAGTCACATCATGTTGTATATTATAGGAGTAATGTTGGATAAAACATTGAATTAACTCCTCAAAATTTTTTACCTTAGGTGTAAGCTTTGAGAACCACTCCATGGCGTTGCCTTCTACGATTCTTGGAAAGAGTCGCATGAGGTATGTAGGTTCCTGCATGTATTCTATGCTTAGAGAAAAAATATATCTCACATGGTCATGTGGGTCAGTCTCTCCCATATATTTGTCATATTTTAGCCTTGCCATGTTGGGAGGAAATGGCACCATATTAATACTCTTATCGAAAAGAAATGGACAAATGGAGTCCAAAGAGTATTTCATCTTGGGTTTAGCCTTCTTCTATTTGAGATTTGCAAGCTCAGTTTGCATCAAGGTTAGTTGTTTGGCGAGAATAGATATAGGAGTTGTAACCTCCTTTTCTTTTAGTTTTTCAACATCATAATCCTTAGTTAATTTTATGCCAGTGGATCCTAGATGGAGAAAGTATTTCTCTTTGTCCTCGCCAATTATATTTTCCAATGTTTTTTGGAATTTCTTGGTCTATTTGAGTTTATTGTATTCTTCTTCAGTGATATCTCCCTCACTATTTGAATCAAAAAAAGGACAGTCAAAGTGTTGTTCTTCTTCATCATCACTATCTTCATGTTTTTTTGTTTTTATCATTGTCATATTCCTCAAAGGCCTTACTCCATTCGTGAGTGGGTCTTTCCATTTTTGGAGAGTCTAAATCAAACAGGGAACTGCGAGATGTTTCTCCTCATTGAAAGTGTAGTGATCGGGGAGGTACTTATGGTTCTTTAGAAGTATACTTGTTGCACCTTGTGTTAACCATGTATTTGTATCTCAACTTCGTCAAAGTTTCCTAATAGTGTCAAGTAGAGTCTCAAATCATTTGAGTGTGTCTAGGTAGAGGTTTCATTTGTTTTTCGGTGGAATTAAATGATTCCAGCATCAAAGGGTTAGAATGCCCTAATAGTGAATTGGGAATCAAGTTGTTTTGGAAAGAGAATAGACCACACATATTGAGACTAATTGTGAGAAACTGCCAGAAAATGCAAGGTAGACGTTTGAAAAAGTGTTTTGACACAGCAACAGGGAGACCAGGAAAGACAATAGGGATAGATTAAATATCCAAAAGGGTATCCAAATCCATTGAGGTTTTATGAGAAACTAATCTACAAGTGCCCACTGTCCTAGATGCGAGCTTCTAGATGCAAGCCAGGAAATATAGTATACAAGCCTCTGATGACCTAGATGTGAGCTAATAAATACAGGATGTGAGATTTCTCCCTAAATGTGACATAGTGCTAACTAGATGTGATTTAGGATACCAGATATGGTTCAAGATACCAAATATGAGCCAGGAAATACTAGATACAATTTTCTGATGTTTTTGTCAAAAAATTTCAGTTTTGTAAAATGCATTTTGGAAGTTCATGAAGTTTATTTGATTGTAGATTGTGTTAGGAGGCTTTTCGGTGTGTGTAAAACACATGTACTCCAAGGATTAAATTTTTTTGCTTGTTTTGAATGATTTATCTTGTTAGTGATCTTTCAGATACATCAAGCAGATTTGCATTATTAGGGGAACAGACACATCCTTATGCCCTAGTTTCTAGGTAGAGGATGAAAATCCTTTCTCATTGACTTAGGTACACACTCAAATGCTAATCAAAATATGGCCATCACAAAGCATGAAATGGCTCCATTCAGGATACCATATTAGCCGACTCCAAATGCAAGTGAGGGCACGATATGATGAGTGTCTTGGGGCAATTACTTTTTGCCTTGCACAAGGATTGTTACCCTTTCAGAGATGAATCAGGTAGTTTTGTCTATGAAGTTCATTGTTTACGATGGGGCAATCCATTCAAAACCATCTCCCATAGAATTGTACAAGGCAAATTTGAGGCGTATAGCACTATGAGTACTTAAATACGTATAATCTCGCAAGAAAGATACAAGCGGCTCCGCTCTACACATACCCAAGCATGTTCAAGGAATGATGTCAAAATTCCAGGAAAAAAATTGATTCCATCTTCCAAGGAATTGGCCTACAAGGAAGAAATTATTTATAGTGAGTTGGAAGGGTTGGTGTAAAACCTGTCCTCACTTGGGTCATTCCCGGGAGATTTTTTTCTCAATCGGTAGGCCCTCTACTATTTAATAAACATACAAAGGATTGGCAAGCATAGGATTTCTAGATTTTTGATTCTTCAAAAGAGAAGAGAGTACTCTCCTTGTCCATGTCATTTACTCCCAAAATACTTCAAGCAATGTTCATTCCCTCAAGCTATTTGAGCTCGATATAAATATTCCTAAATTATCAAAGCATTGCATGTGAAAGCAAAGTTTGTTTTGTTTATTTGACCATAGTTCTTAGTGCTTTTCTTTGTTCAATTACTATCCCAAAATGAATTAAGCGATGTATTTGTTCATTTGAGCCACAAAATTTAGTGATTTGAGTTTTTTCATTTAATATCCAATATTGAAATTTAAACAGTGTATTTGTTTTTCCTTGTTCAGTTACTCCATCTTTCTTTCAAGTTTTAAACCAACTTTTGACGTTCTGATTTTCCTTGAAGGAAAAGATCATAATAATTTGGTTGGTTTAATAAGTGATTGAAAAATGTCTTAAATTTGGAAAGCTTGAAACAAGGTTAGTAAATCAAGTTTTAAAAACCTGCAAACCCACACGTTAACAAAGTCTTCCATTTTTCCAACAGCAACATGCAATCACTAGTTTGGTTGTTAAAAAGATCAAAACCACAAATGATCAAAATGCTAGAGGTTAGGTAATGGAGCATGCAAAACTTCTAACCAGATATGATTCTATAAATCCAGGATGTGATGCAATATACCATATGTGAGCCTCTGTTACCAGATACGATAGAGTGTGACCAAATGCGAGCCTATACCGGAAACGAGCCAGGAATTCCAGGAGGCAATTTCTAAAATACGGGATGAAGCCTAGATTTTGTGATGCGATGATTCTTCCCATATGAAAGTTTTTAGGACCAAAAATGACCCTGTTCTAGAAAGCTGGGAAGACAAATTAGTGAAAAACAAACTTGAAATGAGGCAAAATCTGAAATTGAACCCCACGGTGGGTGCCAGAAATGTGTGTGTTAACTAGTGTACCTATTATCTACAACATGATACTTCAATAGATTATTATATTAGTGAAAACTTATAAAATCAAGGGTTTCAAACTAAACACTAAAACTGATCTATTGCTTCCTATCTAGGAGGAGTTTGAAGAATTCTATAATCATGCCCTCAACTTATGCACAAATCAGTGACATATACAACCTAACAATGGAAGATTTGAATGAAAAGTAATCTAAATGCTCACTAAATGTGCATATTAGCTCTAAAAATGAAGATAATAACAATGCATAATATTAAATCTAAGATGTAATATGGATTTATAAGTAATCTAAACATCATAACAATGCTTTCAACTCTAAAAATTAAGGCCCTTTGAGCTCAAAAACTTATTCTATTTATAGAATAAAGGAGGAGAGAGAGTTAATGGAGGTGGTAAAACCATTAATGAGGTGTAAGAGGCATCAATGCCAAAGGTATCAATGAGGTATGGGCTTCAGGAATCTCCATTAATGATGCATTAATGAGAGAAATTAAGAGGCATGGTCAAGGGTGTAATTCCAAGCTTGAGAAGGTGGACTTAGAGGGAGTCAAGCTTTAGAAAGTTGACTTTCTCAAGTGGGTTGAATTTCCAATCACAAAATTAGGAATGTGACAACATTAGGAAGTGGGTTAGGATAGGATTAAGATTAGGGTTAGGCTTAGCATGGGGGGAATAGGTTGGGATAGGTTTGAACCTAAGGTTAAGGTGGTTGAGATAGGTTAGGTTAAGGTTAAGGGGAATATTAATGAAATGAATTATATTTAATATATTCATTCAAAAATAGGGAAATTAATTATTTAAGCTTTTGATTGCTTTAGATAATTAATTAGGACTATAGCCAGTTAATTAGATTAATTTAGGCTAGAAGATAGGCTTTTGCAAGTGATTAGATATAATTAGGATTTATTTAATTCTTTTAAATTAATTACCTTAGCCATGTTTTGATTTGAATAGATTTGAATTGAAATTGATTTGATTTGATTGGCTTAGATGATTAATAAAATTTAGTGATTAGATCACTTAGGAGATTAAATTTGATTTGAATGAATTATGACAGCCGATTGAAGAGTTGTCTAGACATAATTGGGGGTATGATCACACTTATGGAAAATAGGGTCTATAGTCAGAGAAGACCAAATTAGGGTGGTTACATTTTCCCCTCTTTGAATAGATGTACGAGAAGCGCATTTGATTCAAAAAAAAAATTTGATGTTTGACTTCAGAAAGATTGAGAATTTCGCTCACGAACGAACGAAATGCCTGATGAGATCAGTCTCGCACTTGATTGAACTAAACTGATAGAATTGATTTTGAACTTGGTTGTCATACAAAAGATAAGAAAAGATATTAAAGATACCAATTATGAACTTGGTTCTTGTCCAAAGATTGATAATACTGATTCCAAACTTGGTTTTTGTCCAAAAGTTAGTATGAAGCTGCCAGGAGCTTAATAAGAATCTATGAAAAAGTAGACATAGGATATCCATCTTGTGAGAACTGAAGCCTTCGATCCAACAGTTCTGACTTAGTCAAGGAGTTGTTATGCCTTCAGTTTTTGATAACAAAGTCACTTTTAATGTTGTTTTGAAAGAATTTGATTGACGATAGTGTGATCATGCCCCCTCACAGATGATATCAAAGGAAAAAGAAAAATCCCTCTATTGAAAGATCGTATCACTTGCATGGAATGGTTAGGTCAAGAAAGAATGTATTAGAAGAAGTGAAGAAATGGGGGTGTGTTAAGAATAAACACATGAGAACCAAGTTAATTATGGGAAAATGTTAGTGGCAGGACTGAGAAAATGATGTTGAAACAAGATGTTGATGATTAATGTGTATGTTTATAGATTTTTGGAACAAATGGAGCAATTCTGCATTTTTAGGAGCCGCTGCAAACATTTTACTGTAATGTGTAAAATGCCTTAGGTACCTTTGATTTGGTTCCCGATTGATCAAAAAGAGAACAAAAATTAATTTTTAGTTGCCTAGGAGGAGTTTTGGAGCCTCTAAAATACTTAAAAAGCCAATATATATCTCAAAAATCACTCTTTTACTATCCATTTTCACTTTTACACATAGTAAATTCTAGAGCTCTATAGAGAAGATGGTGGTGATGATCAGGAAGCATCGTTTTGAGCTCAGCCATCGACATTAGCACCCAGCCGACTATGCACCTCCAGTAAGTACTCGTAAAACTACCTCATGAATTTGGTAATTTTCATTTTCATGCTTTTTGGTAGTTTTTATAGCCCTTTGAATTTTAGGTCAAATATGAAAATGTATGTTTTTGAGTGTTTCTTATGCAAGTAAAATATATGGATACACTTGGGATGTAGAAAATAAATGTAATGCAATTGTAACAATAACCAGAAAAGGGCTTATAAGGACCCTCAGCAATCCCTCTTCATGTGACCAAATTCGTTACATCCAAAGCATCTTCCTCTAAAAGGTCTAATCTTCTCTCTAGGTTCCTCTTATTGTATAGGATCTTCTTATCGATTAGGTTTCTTACCTGTGTTACCTTAAGATTGTCTTTCTTGAGATTTAGAACATTCTACTTTATCAAAACCAACTCATGCCACATCACCTTTAGTTTTTTTCTTTCCCTCTATACATCAATATTGTCACTTCTTGCATGAAGTTTTTCAATGTGATTATTTTCTTCAAAAAGTTCTCCCTTAACGATGAGGCTATATTTTTCTAATTCCTGATACTTGATTGTATAATCATCAAGTTCAAACTGCATCTTTCCCATCTATACATTTTCATTCTTCAAGATCTCTTCAAATCTAGTCTTTCCATCTCTCTCTTGTTGAATTTCTTTATCCATGTGAATAGTAGTAACTTTGTATTCATGTTTCAACGCTTGTTTGTCTTGCTTAAGTTGTTTTATCTGATCAGATGGATCATTTCTTTACTCTTCCTATATCTTTTCCATAAGCTCTTTCCTTTGGTTTTTGGAAAGTTCAAGTTTTTCCTTAAGCTTCTTTATGAAACACTCAGCTCTTCTTAGTTTGAATTTCAATCTAGAATTATCAGCTTTTTCCTTATCAAGGTCTTCAAGTGCTACCTCAAAAAATTCTTCCAAACTATTTGAATCCATCTGGATCTTCCTCAAGTTGTTAGGCTTTATCACCAAAGGCCTCAAGCACTGATTCCAATTGTTTGGATTAAGTAATACTCAAAGGGGGGTAAATAGGTATTACAACACTTTATTTTCAAACTTAACAAATTCAAGCTTAACCATGCAATTAATGAAATAAGGAGAACATACACATAAGGTAAACAACTCATAACACCATGATTTGTTAACAAGGAAACACTGGCCAAGGGAAAACACTTGTGGGGATGATACCTGCAAATAATGCACTAAGATTATAATGTCCCTATTAGGATACCTATCCCTGTTATGAGCTGAATATTACATTTTGTAAAAATCCACATTAAAGGATAGAAATCATGTTAGGGGTATTACAAGAATCTAAGTGTTCTTACAATGCAAAACTTTCTTTACAATTATTTATAAAAAAAAAGTGAACTATAGAAGCATCTGTTATGCTTAAGTAGCCCCACTTATAGCTCACAACATCCTCCATCTGATTATGACATCACAATGTATCTATCTATACCACAAACATCTTCACATATATACTCAATCTCGTAAGCTTTCCATTTAACTCACAAATACATCACAAAATGTGTCCAACACAATTAAATAGAAAATACACAGCCAGCGACTATATATCAACAAAATTAGGGTAGGACCCAAACTAAATCCAAAGTAGCATAGTGTTATCCAACCTTGCATGGTTAGATACATATTGTAAACATTCCTTGGTTACTATATTCATACACGCAGGTCCAGATATGATGTACTAGGACCCCCAAAAAGACCCCATGACCCCTTTTGACCCATTTGAATGTTCAAATGTGTCCTAAGGGGTCCTACGACACCTTAGGACATGCTTGAGCATTTAAATGGGTCAAAAGGGGTCATGGGGTCTTCCTAGGGGTCCTAGTGCGTGATAAGGCATACTAGGACCCCTAGGAAGTCACCATGACCCCTTTTGACCCATTTGAATATTTAAATGTGTCCTAAGGGGTCAAATGACCCCTTAGGACACACTTGAGTGGTATAATGTGTTAAAAGGGGTCATGGTGACTTCCTAGGGGTCCTAGTATGCCTTATCACGTGNGCTAGGACCCCTAGGAAGTCACCATGACCCATTTTGACACATTAGAACACTCAAGTGTGTCTTAAGGGGTTATATGACCTCTTACGACACACTTGAGAGTTCAAATGTGTCAAAAGGGGTCATGGTGACTTTGTAGGGCTTCTAGTGTGTGATAAGGTGTACTAGCCCCCCTAGGAAGTCACCATGACCCCTTTTGACACATGAGAACAATCAAGTATGTCCTAAGGGGTCAAATGACCCCTTAGGACACACTTGACTATTCTAGTGTGTCAAACGGGGTCATGGTGACTTCCTAGGGGTCTTAGTGCGTGATTAGGTGTACTAGGACCCCTAGGAAGTCACCATGACTCCTTTTGACCCATTTGAATGCTCAAGTGTGTC
>MU224422.1:5284205-5350235 GCA_018584345.1 Thuja plicata
TTGGTAATGTACCTACAGTAAAGTATTTCAGAATCTTTGGCAGCAAGTGCTACATCAAGAGAGATGATGGTGTTGGTAAGTTTGATGCTAGAAGTGATGAAGGTATTTTCCTTGGTTACTCTACAAATAACAAAGCATACAGATGTTTCAATTTGAGATTGCAAAAGATAATTGAAAGTAATCATGTAAAAATTGATGAAAAGTTTATGGTTCAAGAGAGGTACTATGAATATGCACCTATGATTGAAGATGAACCCAGGCCTAGCAGCAAAGATAGTGTTATTGAATAAATGTTTGATTGCATTGATGTCTCATGCAATGACCCTGAATCAATCAGAGAAGAATCACATATTATAGAAGAAGAAGTAGGACCTAAGGTTCCTAAATTCACATCTAGATACCACTCTAAAAATGATATCATTGGAGATCAGAGCAGCAGTGTTTTGACCAGATAAAAAGCAAAAAGTCTATCAATGGATGAAGAGGTATGTTTACTTTGATAGATTTAACCTTTAAGTGTTGAAGATGCCTATAATGATTCTGATTAAAAGAATGCAATGAAAGAAGAATTAGATCAGATAATTAAGAATGAGACATGGGAATTGGTTCCTAGACCCAGTGACAAAAATGTGATTGGAACAAAGTGGGTATTCATAAATAAGAAGAATGAAGATGGTACAATAGTAAGAAACAAATAAAGATTGTTATGTAAAGGATATGCACAGAGAGAAGGAATAGACTACACTAATACATTTTCCCCTGTGAGCACACTGGAAGCCATTAAATTGTTCTTGGCCTATGCAACATTCAAAGACTTTAAAGTTTATCAAATGGATGTAAATTCAGATTTTCCGAATGGTGACTTGAAAGAAGAAGTCTACATAGAACAACCTGAAGGATTTGATCTTACAGATAAGCCAGACATGGTATGCGGATTGAAGAAATCACTCTATGGTCTTAAACAGGCCCCAAGAGCTTGGTATGAGAGACTTGATGGTTATCTTACCAAGATTGGATTCAAGAAAGATGCAGTAGATTGTAACCTATTCACAAGAGAGACACCTGATGGATTACTACTAGTTGCCATATTTGTTGATGACATTATCTTTGGAGGTAATGACAATCTTAGTACAACATTTTTCAAAGAAATGCAAAATGAACTTGAAATAAACATGATTGGTCCTATAAAATACTTTTTGGGACTAAATGTCAAGCAGACAGATAAAGGTATCTTCATTAATTAGTCAAAATATGTGAAGGAAGTATTAAAGACCTTTAAAATGGAAGACTATAAGCCAATATGCACTCCTATGATAACAAGAAGCAAGCTTTCAAAAGATGATGATTCCACAGCAGTTGATAAGACATTGTACAAATCTATGATTGGAAAACTCATTTATCTAACTCAATCTAGACCTAATATATCTAATGTAGTTGGCATTGTTGGAAGATTTGTAGCTGAACCCAAGCAGAATCACCTAATGGAAATCAAGAGGATATTCAAATATCTAAAGGGAACTATAGACTATGGTTTATGGTATCCTAAATTAGAGAATGTACAATTTCATGTGTATACAGATGTAGATTGGGAAGGTTGTATTGATGATAGGAAGAGTAGTTCTGGAAGAGCAGTATTTCTTAGAGATATGTTGGTTTCTTAGATAAGCAAGAAGTGGAACTACATTTCTCAGTCAACAGCAAAAGCTGAATATGTTGCAGCAACATTGAATTGTTCAACCATGGTTTGGATCAAGAAGATGGTTAAAGACTTTGGTATTCAGGTTGATTATCCTATTTTTATTCACTTTTATAAAACTAGCACTATTAACATTTCTACGAACCCTATGATGCACACAAAGACAAAACACATAGAGATCAAGTACCATTTTCTAAGAGAAAAGGTTGCAGACAAAGAAGTGAAATTGGACTATGTGAGCACCAAAGAATAGTTGGAAAATATTTTCACAAAACCTTTATCAAAAGATAATTTTGAGTATCTCAAAGAGAAGTTGGGATTAATTCCCTCTCCTAAGTATAATTAGAGAATACAGGAAGAACATCAGTCCTTTGTGACCGATAAATGGTTGACTGCTCTACTTCTGGAGTAGTACCTATGCCTAATCATTTATGGTGTCCTTTGCCATTGATGTCAAAGGGGGATTATGTACTAAGGGGGAGCCTATACTCTGCAGGAGTATATATATGGAACAAAAACACAGTCAGAGGAACTGCAGCACTATATAGAAATATTTGATGAGGATATTGAGAATATTGTAAAAGAAAGAGGACACCGTGAACAGAGGATGTTTTTAATATCATATGTTTCCATCAATGTCAAAGGGGGAGATTGTTGGAGATTTGTTTCTATGCAGTTGATTAATTTTATGTTTGTCATTGATGACAACATATAATATACATTAGCATTCTATATGAACTTATCAGAATAGTATTATCCAACCTTGTGTGGTTAGATACATGTTGTAGATATGCCTTGGTTACTATATTGATACACACAAGTCCAGATATGATGTTTAAGTCAAGTTGTGTAATTCTGTTATTGGAAGTTATAGTTCTCGAAAAGAATCTATTCAGACACGACGTAATTAACATGTTTCTTGAGTTGCACCTATCTCCAGGATATGCGTGTGTATATTCATGATTAGTTATGAGTTAACTATGTTTGGTTAAACACACCTATCATGTAACATCAGGATCGTGTTGTTTGAGATGATTTGGTGAAGCCGACTTAGTGAAGCATCGCGTATGTTCAGTTTGTGTTACGCGAACTTAATATTGTTTGCATGCTTAGTTAAGCTAACAAATATGTTGAAGCATTTCCAAGAGTCTTCATGACCTTCTACTTTATAGAAGATACTTATAGTTGTTCATTTGTAAGAGAAAAGTGTGAATGATAAGAGAAGAGACAAAAAATCTACAGAGCAGAATATCAGCTGTGTTTCATTCATCAAGGATCTAGGTGAAGAAGTAAAAGATTACAATATACTAGAACTGATCAAGACAACAGGTCTACTCTACGATTCATCATCAGATATAGTGCATATATGTTCTACAAAAGGTTGTAGCCTTCACCATTGAAGTAGTGAGCTTTTGGACAATGAGTCCTCGCCCCTAACAGGGTTATTTGTAAAAGACTCCTAACAAGGTCAGACCCTTAACCAAGTCACTATACTTATTGCATTGTAAAGTACAACTCCTAACAGGGTTGAAATATCTTGTAACAGGGGTTACTATAAACAAGTATAGTTCATTGTGGGTGCTAATTCCCATTGGGGTTTTTACCATTTGGTTTCCCCGTAATCAAATTGTGTGTTGTGTACTGTGTTATCTGAATGTGCATTTACTTTATTGTATTCTAAAGTTAAAGAATTAAACTTACTGATAACTGATTCACCCCGCCCCTCTCATTTATCCTTTGGGACTATTCTAACACTATTATCATGGGAGAATATGTTGTTCACTCCTCAATCTAATCTTTATTCATTTTATAACACTTCTAGTGCCAAGACAACTTTGACTCTTACTCTTACTTTTCTAGTGCCAAGAAAGACCATTCCTGACAACATGGATGTCTCTATTTGTATCTATATGTTATCAAAGAAGTTCCATTGAGAATCTTGTCTTTTTGAGATATTTGAATTGGTAAATAGATTGTAGCATCAATCTATGTCTTGATTTTTGTCTTGCAGATACTTTTCTTAATTTGGCATTATCTATCAAATTTTATTTTGTTCAATCTGATCTTTATTCATTTTCTAACACTTCTAGCGCCAAGACAACTTTGACTCTTACTCTTACTCTTACTCTTCTAGTGCCAAGAAAGACCATGCCTAACAACAAGAAGAATTTAGCTTTCTTTTATCCCTGATGTCTCTTATTGTTAGAATAACTAAGAGGGGGGTGAATTAGTAGCCTTAAAATTAATTCCAAAAATCCAACCAAAGCTTATCTCTAAAATATAATACCCTCTTAGTTATCATTCAGTCCATCAAGATAAATGCCATAAATATCTTTAACAAATATAAGCCTCTTGGTAAGATATACTGGTTATCTTTTCTAGACTTTACCAAACAACAGTAAATAAACTTAGTGTTAACCAACCAATCCAGTTTCAATAAAGTGTAAAGAAAAATATTAATGCAATGAAACATATACACATTTGACACATAGATTTTAACGTGGAAACCCAATATGGGAAAAACTACTTGGGACTGGTAACCCAAAATAATTTCACTCATATGAAGTGAGCTTGGTGAAGAGCCAACCCTGTTAAAGGTTACAATGCAGATTGTTAAGTGAAACCTTGTTATAGGATTTAAAAATAACAGTTTTTATTTTTACCTAGCATTCACTATGTTGTCAACAAGAAACCTTTTGATACTCTTGAGTATCTCAATACAATAAGGACTGTTATATCCCACTTGGTTAAGAGATTTTATGAATCAATGGTGAAACTGATACAGTAAAAGATCTGTTCAAAATACAAATTTAACTTACAAATATTCAGATCTATTTTTAGTCCATTAATACCTCTCTAATCAATATACACTTCAGTTCCTTTTCTTTCTTTCTTTGTTTTTCTCAGTGAATGCTTTGTCCTTTGTTCTTGGGTGTCTGCAAAATTCCTTGGCTCAATTCTGCAGCCTTTATGATCAGATCTGCATGAAGAATTCTATCTTCACCAAAATGTGCTCAACATTCCTCTTTTTTTTCATAATGAATTCTTTGTCTCTTTATATAGACATGATTAGCTGCTCAATCTCCTTGTTTTTGTCGTAGATCATTTCTTTGATCCGCAAAAATTTTCATGATTTTCTTTATCCCATAAACCTCTGCTTTATTTTTATTTCGTGCATCTGTCTTTGATAACTGTGAATAAAACGTTCTTTAAATCTCCTTCTTTTCTTTATCTTAATTGATCATTGAAAATAAAGAAATCAATCTGTCAATCTCTAAATATAGCTCTGCTAGCTAGGTAGTTTTGTCATTCTTTAACTTAAGTTCTCCTCATTCATCAACTCTAGTTATGCTCGGTAAAAAATTTAGTTTACTACAGTGCTTGGTATACTCTTGCTTGCTAACACTTTCTCGGTGTTCACTATCTGTCAGTATTCACTGTCCCTCAGTGTATAGAGACCTTTTAAGTTTTACCGACTACATAAACTTTGTCTCTTCGAATCTTCAAGGTTATGATAATATGTGTTTGAATAATCAAACCATATCAAGTTGACATCAATGACAATACAATACATTAACAAATTTAATGTCTTGCATTCACTTTTGCAGCTCAGTGATCATCAACTTATCATCTTCAAGCATTCAATCAGTTATAGTTCATCACTTATGTGCACTTGGATCATGATATTAAAAAATATTGTGGGAAAATTGTTTGATCACAAGGATCATGATCTCTATGGTCAACCTTCTTAATTAGGCTAATTTTATAATCTTGAAGACAACATTAACACTCATAGATATTCAAATAATTTTGATGTAGATCAATTTCTTATAATGATCCAAATTGAAATATTCCTTGAATGATTCTCCTTGCATTGCTTAATATTTTTAGAAATTCTTATCATATGTTTAAATTCACAACCAATTGTTTTAAAATATCAAGACATGGTAAAAAATTACACTAACTTGTATCAATTTCTATCATAATAGCTAGTGAAAATTCAAGAGTTAATGAAATTTTAATTTTAATTTTTTAATCTCAAGGGCTATTTTCAGATGGTGCAAGGTTGAACTTGTGCATTATAGAGTTGATCTTGGAGAGAGACAAATATTTATGTGGGGAGAGGGAAAGAATTTAAGTACACTTATATGCATAATATATAAATAGTAATTGGTCAAACTATAGGAATTATTGCAAATAAGGACATGATAAGGTTGAATGTATGGAAATTGTTGTTCTCAATTTCCTTTTCCTTGAGAGATGATGGTGGTGTGCAATATATATTGTTGCCCTGGAGTGTTTCCCAGTAATTCTATATCTATCTCATCTTATAGCTCCCCATCAAAATAAAATTGTGTCATTAATTTGTTAGATGGCCATACAAGAAAAGGAATATCCAAGTTTCAACGGCAGATTGGATGGTTGAGTCATTAAAAATATGGGTGATAATTGAAATTTTGAAGGATTGATTCTTCTAGGTGTATTTTTCTTGAGTGTAGGGATAATAATATAGATTCTTATAATGATACATGTTGGAACTTTGTTTTATTATTTTTTAAGAACTTCATATTGTGATTTAAGTAATATATTTTTATTAACTTTATCATATTTCTATAATTTTTAATGTTGAATGTAATTGACTTTTGGATTCAATTGTGTGAGAATTTTTGCATCAAAACACACCTTTTAATTCTCTGACATGTGTTCTCTTACAGTTTGATGATGGATCATGGAATGTGCTCTACAACATTGATGTAAAGATTCTCACACAATTCAATCAAACAATCAATTACACGACATATTCTAAGCTTTAATTTGTTTGATTTATAATTCTTCATATGAAATGACACTAGGTTTTCTAATTATTAGACCTTCTACTATGATTTTAGATAAACTACCTAAACAAATACAAACTTTCTCTTAAAAATAAATAAAAAATCTAAAAGATTATGTAGAAAAGAACCACTACTTTCTCATAAAAATAATAAAAAAGTCTAACAAATTCTGTAGAAAAGAATTACTACTCAAATTTTTAGTATCCAAATGAAAGCATCATTTACTCACATAAAATATAGTGATTGTGCCTTCCAAATTTTCGGGCACTAGCTTCATACGTATATCAAATTTTCCAAACAAAACTTCTTGCTTTGATTGAATTAAAGAACCTGTGAAAAACACTTTGACTTAAACACTATATTCTAACCTTTGATTTATTTAAGACTCTCTGAAACCATGAAAACATGAAGACATATTAAATATGGTGTATGAATTTGATTTTCATAAAATATACCAATGTTCTTATCAAGAGTAAGTTGCAAGTCCTAGCCATTGTTGAGTATATTAACATGTTCATTGCCTCATTTGACATCTATGTCTTCATAGAAGTTTTTGTAAACCATGGGAGTTGTAGTACACATGAGAAAATATATAATACAGTGGAAAGGAGTCTCCACATGTCTAATAAAATATACTGCATTTGTCAGTTTTCAATATTTTTAGATATGAGAACATATTTATTTGTAAATCCTTAGTTGTTATCTCTGACTAGATTTATTTGTACATCTCTATCCTAGTTCTCAGATTCTATATGCCTCTTTTTTCACTTCTCAATTCTCGGTATAGTTTTTTCCCAATATCTATTTTGTCCTCTTGACTTGTTGATGATGGATAAGAGATCAGTTTCAGAGATATTGTAGGCATGTCTATGAGAGGGGTATCATACCTTTATTCACTTACTCAGGTGATTTTTCTTCCACACACACACACACACACACACACACACACACACACACAACATATACAACCTTCACTTGTATATAAGAGTTGATTAGAGAAGGTATATGCAGAGGTGATGAACATGCAAGTTTTCCTAATCACTACTGGGAGCTTGCCCTGCAACAAATGTGCTATTGGGAAAATCATCACAAGTCCATTGTTTGTGAAGTCTATCTCCCAGTAGTAATTGGTCAAATCAACATCTTTTCTACCTATGCATATACCTTCTCTGATCAACTCTTATATGTACAGGTGAAGGCTTCATATGCATAGGTGAAGGTTGATCAACTCCAATCTCCTATTTGTACCTATATGTTATCAAAGCAGGTCCATTGAGAATCTTGTCTACTTGATACAATTAAATTGTTAAAGAAATTGTAGCATTAATCCATGTCTTGCTTGTTGTCTTGCAGATACTCTACTCAATCTTGCATTGTCCATCAAATTTTAATATGTTTAATATGATCTTTATTTGTTTGAAATGTTTTTTATATTTTGCAAATATTATTGGCATTTGAAATTTTATTAAATTTATATTTTTTCCTTAGATTCCTCTATTTATTCACTAGTTGTGTGATTAGAGGCTTTATTTAGCATACATATTTGATAAGAGGCTTATTTTAGCATACATGTTGGATAAGAGGGTCTTTCAAATACTTAATGCATTTTTTAGGGCTTGTTGAGCTCCTTTTTCTTTTTTTAGTGCTAACACTTCTAGTGCTAAGAAAAATTTGAATCTTACTCTTACTTTTCTAGTGCCAAGAAAAACCATGCTTGACAATATGAACACAGAACAGAATAAGGAGACAATTGCTAGATTCTAGTCTCGGTTCAAAAGAAAAGGTGATGGAAAATGTTATTGTCCCTACAAACATTGTAAGGTCTTAAAGAATATAAGACTTATATAATCACAACAACTGAGATACATTGTAGGAAACATGGTCACATTAAAGGGGGAAATGATTTTCATCCATTGGTGAATTTGGATTTCCAACTAGGGGAACATGGAGGTATGAATATCAAAGAAGAAAGTAATGCTCCCATGGAAGAAGATGATCCTGCAAAAGAGAACACAATTGAAGATGTTAATAATGGCGCAGCTGATCATGTGCGAGAGAATGCAATTGACGAAGATGGTAATGGCACAACCAATCAAGATGATGAAGATGGTGATACTAGCGCATATGATCATGATGATGAAGATAACCTTGATATGCATATAATTGAAAAGGCATACAAGCCCCTAAACCAGTGCTCCCAAACAACTCTTCTCTCCATTCTATTATTGTTGGTGAACTTAAGGTTTATGAATGGGTTATCCAATGTAGAAATCTCACGTATGCTAAGGTATGTCATTTTTGTCATCTTATATATTAGCATAAAATTAATATTATTGATATTAACAAATTTTATTATTTTCCATAGGTTGATAGGTGAGTGATTGTTACCACCATCAAACATTCTACCTCACTCGTACTGAGAATTATCTGGCAATATGAAAGATGTTAGAATGCAGTATCAAACAATACATGCATGACCCAATGATCATATTATACATCATAAACAAAATGAACTTTCAATAGAATGCCATGATTGTCACATTAGTAAATATTGATCATATCAAACAACAAAAAGGGTGCCTCGCAAGGTTCTTTGGTACATTCCTATTATTCCATGTTTGCGATGATTATTCAGGTGCCCTAGCTTGACATAATTTATGGATTACCATGCATGCAATATAAGTCATGACGACATTATGTGAATGCTTATGGATGGTTCTGCATGTAAGGACATAGAAGATACTTTTCCACTCTTTAAAGAAGAACATCATAATCTCAAGCTTTCATTGGCAGTAGACGGTGTCAATCCATTTTGAGAGATCATATCAGTTTACTCAGTCTAGCCTATTTTTGTCATTAACGATAACATTCCTCCTTGGATGTCCATAAAAAGGGAGCACATAATGTTGTCAATGATTATACTAGCTATTTTTCATTTAATAGTCATCTAAATTAATTTATAAACACCGCATCAAAATGGTCATAACAATTATGTAATGTTTCAATCCATTCTAATAGGTAAGTACCAAGTGGAAGATATGAGTGTATATATTGGTCCCCTTATTGACGAGTTGTTGGAGTTATGGAATCGGGTCACTATGTATGACATCTCTAGACCAATAGGACAAAGACAATTTCAATTCCATGTAATGCTGGTATGGACAATACATGATGCCCTGGGATAACACATTTTTCTGGTATATAAAATTGTTAACATATATTTTTGGTATGTTATAGTGCTAACACATTTTTTTGTATGTTTAAGTTGCGCATGATAATAGTAAATATCAAAATTAACATATTTCACCCAATTATACATGATCTTGTAGGTCTTCGGATAAAGGGAAAATTTGCATATCCAGTTTGTGGTCCAAAGATGAAATCTCATCATTCAAAATGTTTAGGAAAGAAGGTGTCCGATGAGTATAGACACTTTCTCCACAAAAATCATAAGTATCGAATTACCAAAAACCATCTTTTCAATGGGAAAGAAGAGACAACATCAAAGCCACGAAAAATAACACC
The DNA here is from genome assembly GCA_018584345.1 of Thuja plicata. Classification (NCBI taxonomy): domain Eukaryota; kingdom Viridiplantae; phylum Streptophyta; class Pinopsida; order Cupressales; family Cupressaceae; genus Thuja; species Thuja plicata. The sequence continues at coordinate 5,294,262 of MU224422.1, forward strand.
TCACCTATGGAAGTTGGAATACAATAGAATAAATCATCGAGGTAATATCATTCCATCTGATGGTTTTTGTTTAAAATTTATATTTGGATATTTTCTTTTCTTTACTAATGATGTAATTGATGTTCATGAAGGTCGTCAAGGAATTGATGACCAATTTTCAAAAGAACTAAAAAGATATCCTAGACAATTTAGTAGGTTGTTGTACTATGAGCACCTCATAATAGTGCATTTATTTGATGTTATGCATATCGGAAAGAATGTAATAGAGACACTATGGAAAATATTGGATGGAAAGCGCGACAAAGAAAAAATTGTCAAAATTTGTAATGACATTCATGAATCCAATCATGCATTGAATTTTTTCATTGAATCAAATAGAAATGGAGACTATATTAATACAAGTTCCGTTCCTTGGTTATTAACGCAATAGCAAAGTGATGCCATAGAACAAGACATACAAAAAATTAAAGTTCCCACAAGATTTGCTGCAAACATAAGCAGTCTTGTATAAAAGAAAGGTGATTTTGGGTTAGGGTTGAAAATGCATGATTGGCATACCTTCATCAAGGTTAGTCATGTTCTTCGCTATTTACAATATCTTTGTAAAAATTCATGTACTTTTTATTGTATTATTTTAAAATATATTGAAAAGATCATTTTATAATTATTGTTGTACATTCTACCTCTATCTCTCCCACACCACTTCGGCAGTAATGGAAAACAAGTTAGATATGATATTGGGAAATAAATGAGGTTCGAAGTGTTAATTCTTAGATTTGGTGTATAGATATTATATTTGTCTCTTGCTTTACTTTTTATGTAATTTTTTGTATAATTTTTTGTAAAGTCTCATTTATATGTTTTTGTGTGTTGAATCTCTTCTAGGTGGTTGTCATCTAAACAAATTGATAAAAAAATATATAAAACATTGGAAGAGAAAAATTCCTTAGCTTATGTGTGAAAATCCAAATTGTCTACCTTCAATTTTTTTCAATGCACAAGAACACTACCTAATACATCAAGTTGAGGAGATTGAATTGTGTGGACCTATACCAACTAGGTCAATGTAGATGGTTGAGAGGCACTTGAAATTTTTGAAGGGTATGGTTTGACAAAGAGCACATCTTGAGGGGTCTATGGTGGAGGGATATATGGTATACTAGACCATGGTGTACATGTTGAAGATAATTATTCAATTGTGTATTTTCATTGGTGTAACACAAATGTATATACAAATGTAATGATTTGTTGCATTAATCGATCTCTCTCTGTTAATGAAGGAAGTTCAGTACTAACCGAGTTCACTCAGGAAATATAGTAAGTTTGGTTTCATCTGAGTATCAGTTGAGCATCGAAGGCTTACAATGTCAACCGAGTTATGCATTTAGTGTCAACAAACTAACAACAATTTACACTTTATGTTTAATTGGTTAATTACAGCTGAAAGACTTAATTTTTTTTGTTTATTTGGAAGGGTATTCAAGATGACTTGACAAGGCCTATCATATATATACACGGTCAAGTTTGGATTGACTGTGTAGTAGTAGAATTTTTTATATGAAGAATGAAGGTGAAGTAAGAGGGAATTGTGATTAAGGATAGAATATCTAGACCAAGCTGAAAAATAATATTTAATCACTGAGGATCTAGTTAAAGCCAGAAGAGAGATTTGAATCAGTAAAGACAGTTTCTTCTTCAATCAGTTCAAGCTCATTGTTACTCTCTAACAATTGTAGGAGTGATCCAAATCTCTTTACAGAGTCAACTTAACAGTATTTTCATAAATCCTCTCACAAGGTGGCATTTCTACATTGAAGTGTCTAAAGACCTCTAACAAGGCCAGTCCTAATAGGGTGATTAAGTCCTCTAATAGGGTCACACCTTACAGTGTGTTTTGTAACCTTTAACAGGGTTGGCTCCTAATAGGGCTCACTTCAGAAGAGTGAAAATAGTAACTAGTTGCAATTGGTGGTTTTCCCAAATTGGGTTTCTATGGAAAATCTTGGTGTCATCTGTGTACATGTTATTTTTTTATGCTTTGTGATTATGCCCTTAATCACTAAATGTTAATCACATTTAATATATTAATATTACTTTGTTAACCGAGTAACAACAGAATATCTTTGTTAACCAAGTAACAGTGATAAGTTTGATTAAGACATCTAAGGAACTTGGATTTGTTTTTGTGGTAACTATTTCACCCCTCCCCTCTAAGTTACTCAACTAATTTCCAACAATTGGTATCAGAGATTTTGGTTCTTTGAACGAAGGTTTCAAGGCCTAAGCTAAAGATCAAAGATGTCTTAGAGAAGTGAGATCCCCAAGCTTAACAAAGAAAATGTTTCTGCATGGAAAGAGTTTATGAGGCTACATCTATCTACTATTGGAGATACTGGTTTGAAATTCTTGGACCACAAGTATGTGGACCCACCTAGACCTATGTCTATGGATCAGATATAGACGTGAAGAATCATAACATAATAATGATTGATATAGCTTCTTCACTCAGCTATTCAGAATTTGATGAAGTCAAGGACTGCCCTACTACCTATGATATGTGGAAGAAACTACATGATATCCATGGAGGAGATGAAAATGTAAAGAGAGCCAAAGAAGAGAGTCGCAGAGGTCAGATTGATCATATGAAAATTAAAGAAGGAGAAGACATTACAAAATACAGTGACAGGATCAAGAAAAGTGTCAGTGGCATCAGAGTTGTTGGTGGAACAATTGAAGACAAAATAGTGGTTAGTAAGGTATTGAGAACTTTACTTCCTATCTATGTAATTAGAGTTTCATTTATTCAATAGATGAGGTGCATTAATGATATAACTCTAGATGCATTGGTTGGAAGGCTGAAAGCTTTTGAGTTGGATAATTTTGATAATTATTCTCCTAATCATAGAAATTTTGAGTTTGTATTCAAAGCCAAATTAAGTCTTGGAAATATGGATAGAAACTCAAGAGGAAAATAGATTGACAATGACAGTGATGATGAATCTGATGATAAGGATCTAGAAATCATTGAAGTACTACTTGCAAACAGAGCTGATAAAGGAAAAGGAAAGTATGAAGGAAGATTACCATTGATTTTATTTTCATGTGATGAGGTTGGTCACATTGCTGCTAAATGTCCAAACAAAGAAGACAAAGATGAGAAAAAGTTCAACAAGTACGAAGACAAGAAAGATTTCAAAAATTACAAAACCTACAAGGACAAAGGTAAGAAATCTTATTATATTGCAAAATATTCTGATAGTGATGAAGATGAAGATGAAATGGTTTACATTTCTATTAAGGATGAGTCAGATAATAAATAAAATGAAAAGACCCTACTTTTCTCACAATGTAATGACACTTGGATAATTGATAGTGGTGTTTCTCACCACATAACTGGTGATAAAACAAAATTTGAACATCTTGAACACTATGATAGTGGGAGTGTCAGATTTGGGAATAATAAACCTTTCTATCTAAAAGTTAAAGGTTGTATTTCTCTAACTGAAGGAATCAAATGTGATAATTCTTATTGGGTTGAAGTACTAAGGCATAATATACTAAGTGTGGCACAACTAAATAACATTGGTTTCAAGGAAGAATTCATGAATGGTAAGGCCAAGCTCCTAGATGGTAAAGGAAGCCTAGTTGGAACTGGAAAGCAAATAAAAGGTAATCTATTCTATCTATTGGTACTCTCAAATTTGGCACAAATTTGGAGTGACCAATTTAAAATTTTCTCTAAGGCAAGGTGAGTACCCCTAAAAACTTTTTTAAGAGGTCTATTTGGAGTGCAAGTAAAATATGACCTAATGATTTTCATAAGATATCACTTGGAGAATATGTGAAAAACCTTTCATGGAGTAAATAAAATAGGTCACATCTTTCATATGTCAGAATTGATGTGTTTTGAAGAGGGTCATTTGGAGGTGTTCACTTAAATCTGCATTTTGCACATTGCTTGATTATATCAAATGACCTACTTTGTATTCTTGCATCTTTGGCCGAATAAGGTTTCATGACATAAGGATTAGTCCAAGGTGTTGTAGGAATGATAAATAATCTCTATTTCCATTTGCATATCCCTATGAGTTTAAGGGATAAGTTTTCCAAGGCTATTTTGTTTACAATTAATTCAATTTCTGTGAATGTGAAAGTGCAGAATTCTGAATGCCATACTTTGAGGTCCCACCATTTGTGGCTTGTCCAAGATATTGAATAATTGAATGCTCCCCTATATTGTAATCATGACAAGGTTTCCCCATGAATATTTTTAGACCTATGCCAATCCATCTGATTAGTTTTCTCATTTAATTTCAAATCATGTTATTGCAATTTTGCTGATTTTGAAATCAGAAAATTGCTAAGGGGCTTACTTTGAGGATTCATATTGTTTGACCAACTGATGAATAGAACGAGAAAATTGAATATATTTTTTTCTCTATATGAAATAAAATCCATCTCTAGGTGTTCATATTCTAAGAACTTCATTTCATGTCTTTGTGAAATCAAAATCAAATGGATTTTATTCAGTTTATTGTGAGTTGAATGACCAGTCATCCAGGAGGATGAATTTGCATATCAATATCTTGATGCTTCTTTACAATCATGAAGAGTAAGTGGGTGGTCTATTTTGTATGTATGAAGATGTACTATCTTGGAAATTTTCAAGGATCCAAGAGATGATGTGCTATTTTCCACAAGAGGAATCCAAATGCAATTTATGCAATTTGTATATCTGCATTTATCAGTGTTTTAGAATTGCCAAGTTTGATCAGTTGTAACTTGCACGTGGAGTTAAATCAGATAAAACCCTTTTGAACACATACTTATAATAGATGAATGATGCATCTAGGAAAGTGATAGGATGGTAGGATGTGATTTGGTAACTTATGCAAAATGTGGAATCATAGACAAAGCCTGTGAACTATTTAACATTTCTTCCAAAGAAAAATTGTTTCATGGCCTACGCATGGTGGAAGAGAATTAAAAAACCCCAAACAAATGAATTTGGTAGTTGTAATGCTAGATAAAAGGAATAATTTTGTTTTGAAAGGATAGAAGAGACTGCACTAAAGATGGATAGTAGCTTGTGCCATGTCAAGGTGGAAGCCATGCCCAATATGGAGGACCCCACGCATTGTATGAAGGTTTTAAAATTTTCTAAACTTTCAAGTAAAGGACATTCAAAGTCTGCGTAGTTAAACAAAGTGCATATTAAAACAAAAGATTTTAAAAAGATATAGGTGCTAATATTTTTCAAGGATATTGCACAACATTTTGAAGGGAGAGTGAAGTAGGGAGACTAGTGCAGCCAAGGGTGGAGGCCTAGACAAAACATGTTACTGTGTGAAAGGCTACGTTGGAATTTTCGGAGGATGTTGTGCCACTTAGTGGAAGCACAGAAAAGCATGTGCTATGTTAAATGCCTCAAAGAATTATGGCCTTCTATTTATTTTGTGTTCATTTCAAACTGCCATGCTAAATGCCCTTGACAGGTGTAAAACAAAACTCTACATCTATTTAGAACAATGGAAGCAAGGGTGAAAGACAAAGTGAGGAAGCACATTAGATGTTTTTAAATGTAAGAGGAGGAGTCTACGTAGATTTCAAAGGGCTTCCTACACATGGTTCCCAAGTAATGTATGCGCAGTGGAGTGGTTATTCTAAAACTTTAACAGCAAAATGCAATTAATAGGTGTAAATCTTAAATGTTGGACAAGGGGCTGCAAAAAGTGAGAGAGGAGGCTTACACATGAAGAACATTGCTAAACATATTTTTTAAATGTTGTGTTTTTTTTCTAAAAGGTTTAATGCGTATCATATAGGGAGGTCTATGCAGAACCCATTACAGGCCAGCGCATTGTATGGGAAAATGCTACAACCTTGCAAATGACCAAGACCTGTGTTGGAGTTTTGCAGAGATGTTGCACTAGAGTTGGAAGAGGACCCTACGTATGGAGTGAAGTGCTTAAAAAATTCCATGCAAATGCATTTGGCAGGTCTTTAGTCACCAATAGCCCATACAAGTGTAAAGCCCACAGGTCACGTATTTATTTATTAGATAAAGCTAAATCTATGATCCCACATGCGTAATGCAGCATAGTATTTTGGTGTTTATTAAGCACAATGTACAGTATGAGATGTGAATTAAACATAGAGCTTGTGGGAAGCTTGATGTGCTTGGGGTCAGTGGTGACTACCTAGTGATTGATAAATTTTGATACAAAATGTGAAAAACTTTTAAAACCTTCAAAACCATATATCCCACATGCATGGGAGAATGGAGTATTCAAGTGTTTATATATCCCAATGATTGCATCATATTATGAATTAAATCCAAGAGGATCTTGGTGACCATGTGGTACTGGGGGCTATGGTGTACTATCTAGGTTTCAAAGAAACCATATTTTGGGCACGACATTCAAAAACCTTTAAAAAACTCAAAACATTTAGTCCCACATTCACCAGGAAGTGGAAAGACAATGTGTTTAAAACAAACAACACATACATAGTAAGAAGAAGAAGAAGCCCAGAGGCTCTGTGCACACGTGCAAGGAGCACCTCAAAATGTGTGCCAGGCAAGTAACAATGGAAGATGACAACACAATTTTGATGGGGCCCACAGGGATGATGCGACAGGTGAGTTGTTAGAAAAGGCTATAAGTTGTGTATGTTTCCCAAGATGAACAAGATCAATGACTCACTTAATGGCTTACAGAGAAAGCTGTAGGGAGGATAAGCATAAACCATTAAGCTATTGCGACATGTGGCAATGCAGACACCCGGGCCGATAGCAAGGCATCCAAGTTGAAGTGATGTGGCATCCAGATAGGTGGCGGGCCAAGCAGAGGAGGGTGTTTTGGATACAGAAGTGGCTCTCAGAATGAAACTAAGTTGGACACATGGCATGATCTGGTGTAACCTGGATGGAAATAAAAGGTAAAAAAGTAGTGCAGGAACAAGGTAAAAGGATTAATATGCAGGGATAATGTGTGAACTTAAAGTGCTAATAAGGTGCAAATAAAGGCAGATAATTAAAGTTTAAAGTGAAGAAATATAAAAGTAATGTGCAAAGTGCATAATTTAAAAGAGAAATTAAGGTGCAAAATGAGGAAATAATGCACATAAAGAAATAGAGATAAAGGGGGAAATATTAAAGTGCTAAAAAAATGAAGTATAAAGTCTGTGCAGAAGTTAATGGTAAAGTAAAAATATTAAAGATTAGTGTGCAAAGTAAATATTAGTGCCCGGATGATATTGCAAACTATATAAAAATGCAAAATATAGTGAATAATGTTAAATTTATACAAGGCTTTAGAAAACATTGTTATTTTCACATACAGATAAAAGTTTTTCACAGGAAGATATCAGAGATATTCAAAGGCAGTCTAATGAGATATTTTTTGCAGATCAAATAAGATTTTGGGTAGTTGAGGATGAGAAGTTGAGGATTTTTTTTGGGGAAAGGACAGATGTTGAATGGATGGGGGATCTAATGGTTTTTCTCCTACATATTCATATTTCTTCCATTGTTACAAGGTTCTAACTTCTTGGTCTCCACAGAGAGTTGTAGAGTATTGGCTTTAGGAGCTTCTAGTTGTCTTATGGTTCCATAGGATATATTTTATTTATTGTACCAGTTATGTTATTAGATAAAATAGATTTTCTTTGGTCTTTTGCATATTATCAAAGTGGTTTTTTCTGAAGCAAATTGCACATAGCAGTGTGCTTATTCATACTTAATATGAGAGTTTGAGATTCATATCTCCCCTCCATGTTGTTCTTTTGGGTTATGAATTTTATGATTCATTGCATGGATTCATATATTTATATGTTATTAGTCCTTAGTTCTGATCTAGGATCATATTAAATGAAGCTATGGTTATGACAGAAGTTCATTGGGTCTGCATAAGGATTTGTTGTAAGAAGTAATGGTCTAGATTGATTATATTTATGGCTTAGAATCATTGAGAATATTTGATTTTGTGTATTATGTTTGCTTTGGATAATTTCCTGGTGGATAAGGCATTGATCAGAGGTTCGTCTTTCCATATTGATGTATATCTGGTGGTTCTGGCTATGTTCTACATTTTAAATATAAACTTTGATGTATCTGAATGTTTTATGTGGTTTGTGGTGTTGTACCAATCTCATGCTCCACTTAAAGGTCAATGCTCAATGGGTGATTATCCATTTACCTATTATCTCCTAGTCATGTTGAGCCATTGTGATATTTCTACCTGATTGATGCCTTATTGGATATTTGAAGGTGTTGAAGCGTGTCCCCTCCTTGGTTTATTAGAACCTAAAGCATAGAAGGATGGATCCACATCCTTGTTAGTTGGTCCTTTTCATCCTATTGTGAACTAATTAGAGTTGGATACTCTTACAGATTCATTTCAAAGTGAAAAGGTTGTTGTCTAGTCACTACAACATAAAAAAGAATCAACAAAATGATGACTCTATTAGGGAACAAGATGGAAAAATATTGCTAAAATTTTAAAGAATCTCTGATGTTTCATTTATAATATCATTTGGTGCATCTAATTAACCAAAAAAATGGTGACTCTACTAGGGAGTATGAATTGCATAATTAATAAGGTTTCAGTTGAGCTTGGCTCCTTGCCTTCTTAATTTTTAGTCCAGTCAAGTCTGTCCAGATTTGCATAGTGTTGAAAACTTATTTTCATGTTATGAGTTTTGAAGGATATTGTTTTTTATCTGAGATATTTTGGTCCAAGAGCTCATGTCTTGTGAGGAGTTAGTTTTATCTTGTAAAGTTCATTTTGCAAAGTGTCTTTCCTTGTAAACTTTCATAGTATATTTCTCAATTTGTATTGGGTGGCGACTTTGATCTCTGTAGCAGTACTGAATGAAATATTTATTTCAAAATATCAGAAAGCTAATAAAATCAATCACAAGATCTTGAGGTGAAGCAACATCCCAAAGAATAGTAGAGTGAGCTTCTAAGTTTTCAAGGAATAGACACCAATGAAAAAGTTAATGAACATGCAATGCTCCCCCATTGTGAAAACCAGAATGCTTAAATGCAAAGTGTGAAGAGAATTTGAGTTGGGATTACATCTCAATGGTTTCAAATTTTCTATCCTCCAAAAGGAGGTGGAGACTCTAAAAAATATTTAGTGGAAGGTGTGAAGGTGACTTTAGATCTAGCATCTTGCATCCACTACAATATATGTCAGGTATTTTATGGGTAACCTTTTCCATGAGAATGGTTTATCAATGATTCCCTATCAAGTGATAGAATAACTAGTTAAAAGTGAAGAGTATTGAAGCATTGTTTGCATACTAATTTGATTATTAGTTTCATATTTTATCTTTTCCTTTGGTATGCAAGTGGTTTGAAAAGTTTAATCAAACTATTTATGCTCAAAGTGAAGTGTTTGTGAAGGCATGCGGGAACATACTCTGATTATTTCCATCCTTGTGTATGTTGAGTGTAACTGTGCCTAATAAGATGTCTCATCATTATAGTAAATAGGGTCTCAACATTAAGTTGTACGCAGCCCTAAATTTCAATGGCATTCTGGGTTACCCAAATTTTATTCCATCATAAATCAAAAAACACATGCCTAAATTCAGTGGTATAAAAGAGGAATTGGTTGAGAAGCATTTGAATGAGTTCATTAATATGATAGAATACTTTGATGTTGTTCATAGGGACATTATTATGAATTTTTTTGCATAATCTTTAATGGATGAGATAAGAGAATAGTTCTCATTTTTGTTACCACAATCTATCAACTCATGGAATGAATTGGAAGTAGCATTCAATAAACAATTCAAACAATGGTTTAATGAATATGAATTGATTGTTGATTTCTTTAATACTCATATTGGAGATGAGGAGATGGTATCTAATTTCAATCTCATATTTATGAAGACTTTGAAGAAAATTCCTGAGAAGTGCAAACCTCAAGATGGCATGGCTTTGGTGGTATACTTGTGTGCGATTGATAAAAAGATGAGTTATAAGATGAGAGATAAAGAACCTCAGAATTTATATCAAGCATATCAGATGGTGAGGGACATTAAAGGAATGATGAAGTGGTGTTTCATGAGATGTCACACATCTTAAAAATACAACTTCTCATGGGACTGCATATGGGGTTAAATATAGAAGTGCAGAAGCTGCATGAAATTCTCAGAATTTTGGTGAGTTTTGTGCCCTAAATGACACATGGAAAACTAATACAAATCAGATTGAGAATGTCGATTTCAACCAGCAGTATTAATTTTTTTCTGACTCTTCTACATTCATTCAGTTTCAAATTGAGACAGAGGTAAAAGAGCAAGTAAGAGATGAGATTGTTTCAGCAATAGAGGTTCAAAGACAACCTTCTTATGATGATCATGTAAGTCATAACTATGCTAAAGATGTTGTAAATGTTGATTTAGATAATTTTCAGCATGCTACTCTAGTCGTAAATTTGTCTTATGTATCTCCTAGTGATGTTGGTTATGCTTCTCATATGGCTAATGTTGAGCCAAGAAGTTTTTTAATGTAATCGGAAGGAGTGGATAAGCCTCACCATGTGTTTACTCCAGCTCTATGTGTTCCAAATGCTACATATGAAGAAGCAATTGATGTGTGTATGCATGAAGCTAATCTTGCAAATAATTATGTATGTGATGTTTCAAAACAAGTGCTTCTTCTCATAGTTGGTGATGTTCCTTTTCAGCATTCTCATCAGCAAGATGATGATTCATATTTTTCTCTCATGGATAAGGATGATTGTGATATTAAAATTGATTGTGGATATAAAAAAAATTTTAATCTACTCTTTGATGAAGAAGTAGGTATGGATCAGCCAATGCTTTTCTATTCAGATTTAGAGAAGCGTTTCCATGTAGTTTCTAATCCTTTGTATGAGGGCATAGTTGAAAATTTTGTTGATTTAAATGAGATATCAGATTATGAAAAGAATAACTATGGGAACCAGGATGAAATGTCTAATTCAATATCCTTCTCTAATGATCAATCTTCTTCTAGTGTTGATTTTGAAGATCCATGTAGCTTGGAAATGAATGAAGTGTCTTAATATGAACCAAGTTTGGAATTAGAAGTTACAATTCAAAGTCATTCCCCTAAATGTTGGTATAGTATGTATGGGGTTGAGTGTGAGAATCTTTTTTTTGATGTACAAGCACTTTGTTGGTTGTATTCCTGGTTTTGGCTGGTTTCCCTAAATTTTGTGGTCTTCTCTCTCTGGTCTTGTGTTTTAAAAAAAAGTCTCTCAGTCCTTATGCCTTATCCCTGCCAAATTTTTTAGGTTTTCAAGTCTGAGTCTATGAAAATGTGCAAAAACCTTGAAACCCTAGGTCTTCTTTGGTGTTCCAAATTGAAAGTAAACCCTAAGGTCTTTTTTGCTTATGTTTCGCTGTTACCTTTTTGTTTCACTTAAGTCATGTGTTACATTCTGATCGCTTAGTCACATAACTTGAATGGTATATTATTTTTTTCTACTAAAATTAGTGATTAGCTTATGTTGCATAGTCTGATTCAACATTAGAATATTCCTTTGGCATTCCCAGACTTTACGATTTAGTTTGTATCGCATACTCGCAGGATCAGTGAACAGGCCAGCAATATATGGAGGGACCCACAGATAGGTCGTGATGTCACATGAAATTTTCAGCAGTTAAGGGTTTATCACAAGACATCATGATCTCTTTATGTCACATAATCGCCAGATGAGTCTGAGGTTAAGTATGTTGTGCAAGCTTTAGTCACGAAATCTCCAGAAAAGATGCTAGTTAAGTTAAAGTTTCCAAGATTTTGCGACTAACCATATGTGATTTGGGATAAAGCACAATCAGATGGTCGCCAGATTCTGGACATGACTCAGAATTCCATTATGCGATGAGACATGTGTCAGAAGGTAAGTGGATTTCAAAAAACTTATCGCATGATCACCAAAAGGTAAAAACTTATTCAGTGACTACGAGACTCATTAGGGGCTTCTATTTGTCGCAAAGTCTCTGAAGATTTTAAGGGTATAATGGATTTCTTGGTGATTTGGTGATAGCCATTAGATGAAGTGATAAAGATCCTACGGTGGTAGCAAAGTCTGAGAATAAAAAATCCAAAAGGGAAAAGTCCTCGTGACTCGACAGTTAAGGGTATGTTGTGAAGTTGTCAGATGAAGTAAAGGGCATAATACCTGTCGCATTGTCTCAAGGAGTTTTGACACTTAGCATTTGTATTCTGCGATCGGGCGACTAAGGGCAGTCGCGGGGTCTTGCAAAGGAAAGAAAACATCTAGTGACTCAGAGATAACCGTGAAAGATAAAAGTGATGGTTAGTCATGTGGTCTCTGAAAAGAATGTGAGTTAGTGCTAACCCTTGGCGACTTTGATTTTTGCATTGTCGCGTGATCGCCAAATGATAACTTTGGTTAGGGAAGGTAAGGAAAGATGAGTAGTCGCTATGTCCCCAGAGAAATCATGGGTTAGGGACTGGGGTCAGTGAAATTAAAATTATATGCACTTGCATGGTCGCCTAATGCCAAATATTAAGAAAAGGCAGCAGTATCTGATATGACAGTGTGAATCACTCATCGACCAATCACATGCTTATATTTTGATTACCGTGCAAAAAAGGGAAGCTAAGATGTATGACAGTTAGCCAATCATAGGAAGACATGTCAGCTCATTTGAATTTTATAAGGTTTTTCTGAGGATTCAGTTTTATGATTTTGATTTCCTGTCATGCTCATGGAACTACGGCTAGGTTTTCAATCAAGTTCGCAGTATGTTGAATTAAAGACAGAATTGATGTTTCCAAATTATGAGATGTTTACTTCAAATGGTTACTATAAGGAGCTGATGGTGTTTCCATTTTCATTCAACTTGCATTCAAAATTTCAAAATCATAGAAGAGCTAAGTATTCTGAAAGAAAGAAAAATCAGGGAATTGCAGGGTTTTCCATTGCTTAAAACTCATTATTTCCAGAGAATTGTGCATAGGGCAATAAGTGAATCTCAGAGATAGATTTGTTTCAATATCGGTAAAGAAGAAGAGATTCAGGCATGGTAAACATGAGTAGAGAGGTCAATGTAGCTTTGACCAATTGTGGAAGTGAAAAGGCAGAGGAGGAGGCAAAGGGAAAGATAAATTATTCTGATGAATTCCTCAGACTGCTTCCTGGTTTGACTCAGAACAAAAGAGAAAATGACAATGTGCTCATAGATGATTATCATAATATATGACATGATGACACTCCAGGAACAACAGGTTCTTCACTTTTCAATTACTTTTATAATAATTCTGATAAAGCTATTCCAGTGTCAAACCCTTGGACCTATGGTTTAGCTAGATTAATTGTTCCTGATGTCTATGTAAATGTAGAATTGTTCCTTGACCTTGCCAGTCATTATGATATTTCGTCCAAAACAATTAAAAGAAATGATGGCACTGCCTTGCTGATACTAAATAGAAATTCATTCATGCAAGCCTTTGTCTTATATAGCACTATGTCTACCAGAATTGACATGACAAAGTAGGCACAGAGATATAGTTTGAAGCCTGGAATTGCTAGACGCCAGTTACAAAAGCATATGTTGAAGGAAGTGAAAAAGTATTTGGAACCTATGTCTAGGACAAGCCCATATTATTACAAAGATTTACATTTTTACATTAAGTATATCACCTATGCCCTATGTAGAGTGCTAGGGATAGATGCAGAAGCAGAGAAGATCAATGCTGGCATTTTGATGATGGTGCTAGATTTACAGGAAGTGCATTCTAGTACTAGTTATGATTACATACAGCATATCATTGATGAGATGCATGAGGGTTTCATTGCCACTTAGAAGAAGATGAAAGATCCAAAGGAGAAGGAGCCCAAGTTTTACCATTACCCCATTCTTATGCATCTCCTATTGTATTTCAATTTTGTGATCATGGATGTGGATAATTTTTTCCCATAGAGGTTTTACCAGGAAGGACCAAATCCTATCCAATTTTGGGTGAGGGTTTAGAATTACACGTCTAGGGATTGTGATTATTGTGCTTTCCAGAATTGGATTGTATATCCAATAGTACAAAGTCTAGGCATCAGCAAAACAAGAGTCCCACTAAAGATTATGCAACTGCTAAGGCCATGTGACTATACTGATAAGTGAGATGGAAAACATAATTGGGGTGATTTCTTCTTGGAATAAAATTATACTATTATCAAGGTATATGGGTGTATTCACCCACCTCATCTCTTACCCTACTATGTACCAACAAGAGTGGCCGCAATGGAGTTTATATGGCAGCTATTGTTGACAGACAATGAAAATTTTGCACCACATAAAAAGGGGACTCTGATCCCTAGGCAATTCAGAATTTTTAATTTTACAATTGGAAAAGGTGCTATTGATGCAATGGGCGAGTGGTTGGAAGGATGTAGAATGGGGGTAGCCCCTTATAGATATATTGACCCAGAAGGTTTCATGGCAGGGGTGAGAAAATTGTATACTCCTATAATCCCCAATACGAATGTTCACTGTGAATGCATAGAGGAAGATGCAACAAGAAACATTTTGGATGAAGATGACATTCAGACAAGAAGAATGAGGATTCAAGAGCTCTTAAATCTTGAAAGAAAAATCAAGAGAAATGGGATGGCTTTTGGGGGTTTTCACCCTAATCTCCCATATTTTGACAAGATTAAGGCCATGATAGACAATTATTATGTGCTAACATAATAGCTTGAGACTGTTCTTGACAAGAAAGGTGCCCAAGGGCCGGATCACTCAGAATCCAAATATGACAGTAGTAGTGACAGTGATTATGCACATCCTACTAGATATGTTCCACCATAGCAAAATATTGCTGAAGTGCCACAGTTACAGGGAACAGAGGGCCACATTGTTGATTTGACAGTGGTAACACAACCTGATGATGTGGAAGACCCTACTGCTAAGAGGCAGAAATTAGAAATAGGTCAACCTTCAATTGAAGGGAAAAATAAGAAAAGGGATAAGGCTAAAGCCCTAGTACCTGGCAATAGGTTATATGATCATAACCTAAGGAAATCAATTAGGGAGGCCAAGAAGCAACAACCTGATTTGGAGGATAATGTTGAATTGCCTCTTAAAGCCTGTGTTGATGAAAGACTATTCCATCAGAAGGAATTTTTGAATGATGAAAAATTTGTAAAAACTGAGGAGTTTAAAGATTTCCTGAGATGGTACAAGAAGGAGTAGATAAGAGCTCAATTGACAGTTGATGGTAAGGAAACCATAACTAATTTGGCTTTAGTGGCTCTGCAGTCTTATGATCCTGAAAGTGAAGACATTTCACCTGAGGAGGCTAGGAAATTGGTGTTAGGCAGTGGGATATTATTGGCTGAGGGCTGGGACTTGGCATCTGCCTTCATCATTGACCAAATTAGAAAATAGCTAGATCTCAAAATGGCCAGTGAGGTCTAGATGGGAGATGTAATAAAGGGATTTGGGTATAGCCCAAAGTCTCAAGCTTTTGCAATGTGGAGCCTGTGCCCAAAAGATCAAAAGCCCCAATTGGTGAACATCCAGGAAAATATGGTTGGTAGTCAAATGGTGTGGAAAATCCATAATACAGGGCATTTGGAAATATCCCAAATCATGACACACTGGGCTCACTTAAATGAGGAAAAAACTAAACAATTGTCTGATAAGTGTAGCACATTGTTAGAAGAGACAAGTGCATTGGCAAAAGATCGAGAATTGTGTCGTATACAAGTACACAAGCAAGATCTGGTAATAAAAATATTGATGAAAGAATTGGAAGAAAATCCTGAGGTGATGTATGTTCCTATGAAACCACAACCCCTACAAATTGAAGACAAGGCAAAGTCTGAAGAGGCGGTTGAGGAAAAGGTTGAGGGAGAGAAAGAAAATGCAATTGCTTTGAGAGCATTAAAAGGTGTGTTACAACATAGAATTGAAATTCTGAAAGATAAGACTGATGTTGTACTCAATGCCTAAAATAAGTTGCCAGCTTTGCATACAGAGTAATGGGGCATCTGGCTATCTTGAACCCCTATTTTACAAAACGGTCTACTAGGGTACAATTGTTTGAAAAGCTAGGATCTTTGCAAGCCCTAAGATCAGATTTGCCAGAGATAGTGACAGAAGTTGAAGATGAGATCAAAAGGGTCAATATTGCTCTCTCATTCTTTAAGGGCAAATTGAATCAAATAGAGGTAAAATTAAGCCTCTTTTCTAATGACTTTAATCGATTTATTCCTTCTTTAAGGGGAGATGATGATCAAGTAATGGCCTTGGATGCCTGGAGGAATGAATTTGATAGCAAAATTCCTAGTGATGAGGCATTTATTTTGGGGACAGATGTGGATGTAGAAGGATTCAATAAGATATTGGATGAAGCTTTCAAGGCAGAAACTGACATCAACAAGTTTCTAGTAGATGTAAAGAACATCACTGATGCTAGATGGGATAGGCAAAAGGTATAGATACAGAGTACTCAAGACTTCAAATGGCCATCAGATGATGTAGTGAAAGCATGGGAATTGATGACCACACCCAAGAGAAAGAAGCCAACAGTTGAAGAAGAAATCTTGGACGATGAGTAAGGATAAATACTTGGTGCCTCACTATTGAAGATGAAGAGGACAGTTATTGAAAAAGGAGAATGTTGGTGAATATGTAAGCATGGTCATCTAGACTCGGCATAAATACTACCAGCTACCATGTTTACAAGTTTCTTTTATAAAGAACTAAGTTTTGTGAGTGGTTTTAGGAAGCATATTAGTATTTAAAGATTTGATACAGTATTGTAGAGGTAATCAGATAATTTGTAAGGCATCTTATCCTAATTGTATGTATGTTGTAAGATAGCTTATAGTATTTTGTTTTTGTGAGACTTTAAGCTTTTGACTTTGTAACCCAAAGGATAGGCACTGATCTAGGTCTTGGTCTGATAATCTATCATCATCAAAGTTTTCAAAATTATTTCAAACATATATGTTACTAAAACAAATGAGCTGAACTCATCAAGGACTTATGTCAGCAGGACAGTGTCCACTTTGTTGATTCTTTAGAGAGTGAATCATTAGGTTATCCCTTCTAAATACAAAAGGAAGAAGGATGAAAATCCTTGTCTCAATTGTTCATGTTCTCAAAACCATAGCCTGGCTTATAATACTCTATTTCAAACTAATCGTTGCAATCTCTAAAGTGTTCTATAAGTTGTTACAGTGAGGTTTTGGGTACATAACTAGTGAATGAATCAATCCACCAGATACATAGGCTGAGATATCAGTAATATTTAAAAGGTAATACCTACCTGAGTCTGTGGATCTCAAAAATGAAGAAGGATATTATCCAATCCTTAGCAATTAGCCTTTCTCTTGCCTAAAAGAGGTTGCATTCAAGTATACAAGGTATACTGTCATCATTAGGTAAGTATTGCAAGAAAAAGTCCTAACACGCTCGCTGACTTAAATCATCATAGAGCTGGTTGTGTGGTTGAGCTTGAATTTTTTTAATTTCCAATGTAGTCGGTTGAGTATTTATTTGAGCACGTCAAGGAAATTGATAACAAAGAATATCATGTTGCGCATGATTGTTCACCATGTTTTGAGTACCAAGGTTATTTTTCAGATTATTTATCTTTTCATCCCATGCCTAATTTTATTATGCCACAAGATGATAAGTGTAATGACATTGAGAAGTGTGATAGTGGCATGAATAATGCAAAAAAAAAACAGAATGGTTGATTGCTTGGAAAGAGGTTTTACAGAATGATCATACTACCGAATGATGAGAATTAGACATTTGATAGAGGTAAGTGATGATTTCAATTTTTTGACTATTGGTCATTTTTAAATAATGTGCATATTTTATAGCCACTTTTTTTCAGTTGTGTGTTAGGCATTTGGTGTTTTCAATAAGTGGTGTAGGAGCACCTAGGTATGGCTAGAAAGTAACCTAGGGCTTCTAAGTTGTTTTTGGCTTGTAGTGGTTCTAGCCAAACCACTAGGGAATAATGGGATAAGTTAGGTCAAAGGATGTTTAGAGTTAGATGAGGAGGTCTACTTAAGTCTTAAGTGCTTTTATTTTCAGTAATGTCCAAAGTTGCTCTTTTGGTCCATATGGCCAATGTTGGGGCAATCATGTAAATGATCCATCCAGGGATCAAATTGGACAAGTAGGGGTGAAAAATGCCTATTTGATGTTTAATTAGCCTAATTATGTTATTGGTTAAGTTCTTATGATGTTTTAGCATGTTTTGTATTGAGATCCCAAAAGATGTAAAAGTTGTCAATGTTGTCATTGACAACATTGACAACATTTGTTGAAAGATAGTATCTCTTGGACACAACAATTCCTTAACTATCTAAACTATCATAATAGGGACTTGGAAACCTATATTAGACCTCCCTCAACATTCTGAATAGGTTGGTGGATTTTAATAAACTATTGTACAGACTATGTTATCAATGAAACAGTTACAATTCTTGTATTTCTGAGCAATTTGTATTTTCTTTGATTAGATTGCTTACTGTAACTCTTGATTATGTTAGGGTGTCATGTTTTAAGATTATGTGTGGTGCTATATTTATTGTTAGTGTTGTTTCAGTTAGTTTTTTGAATTCTCCTTATTTCTAACCAGACACTAGTCTCAACCAAACCACTTTTGGAAATGGGGTCATAAGCTCTCTTCCCACTGTGGAGTTTGCACGGGCCTTTGGGATTACGTAGATGAATCCATTTACATATTTTACAGTGATGGAGGGGCCCTAGAAAGTATGGGAGCTAATTTTAATGTGTTTCACTAGGTGAGCCAGAGTTCCATGGCTAGGGATCACATAAGGTTGCAAAGCTAATAGAAGGGATTGAAAGCCTTAATTTCTTCAATTAGTGATTTTGGAGAGGTAGTGTGGTGTGTGGAGGAGCCCCAACTCTAGGGAGAATTTTGGATGAAGAGTTTAGAGTGCAAGAAACAAGTTCCCTTGTGTAGACATGCCTAATGCTTAGAAACCTTGATTTTTAGGCATGGTTAGGAGTCACTGTACGGATACTTTTGGGAAACAAGACCTAGAAAATAGTTAGTGTCTTGATAGAGGGTATCAGTATCCATTTTTATTTTTCCAACTTGTTAAGGATTTGTTCAAGTTATTGTAGAAAAAGAGCCTAACTAGGCCTAATGCTTGTAGCCCTATTTTGGGTGAATTTGGCTTTGTTCTTGGAACGCATTTAGGGTTTCAGTGAGAAGGGAGTTTGTGGACATTTTATTAGATAAAATTAACCATCTAGTGTAATACCTCTCCATATGGAATAATTCTTAATCAGTTTGGATCAATTTGTGAAGATGCACAAGAAGAGCACTATGGCTAGGTGTTGAAGTAGTTTGATTTTCTTGTTGGTGAACTCAAGCTGAAATTGAGTGGGATCTTGAGAGAGGGATAATTGAAGGATAGGGTTAGTGAGGAACCCTACTCAGTCTAGAGAAGAGGCCTATTGAAGACCCTATTGGAGGATAGGTTAGGAGAGCAAGGCTTGTTGTTACATCAGATTGTTATCAGAGCAACTTAAAGACTTTGGAAGTCAGTGTATGTCTATAGCTACTGGTGAATTAGTAGGAGAGTCAATGATGGTGACTAATGTAGAGTTAGATAAAGAGGTGAAGGATAAAAAGGATAAAAATAGACTCCTTGAAGAAGCCTTAGAAGGACTGAAGATAAGGCTAGATGAAGTTGCCAAAGTAGCAGCTAGAAATAAGGAAGTTGAAAGTAGTGATAGGGGTAAAAACATTGCTAAAGAAGACCTTATCCCTAAACCAGGCCCTATCTTGAATGAGGAGCCCTTTCTAAAATCCATAAAATCCCTAGGAGGAAAGGCATTCGAGGTTATACCACTGTTTAGTGGAAAGATGGACATTGAGGCAGTGATGGATTTGATTGAAGGAATGGAGAACCATTTCAAGTGTGAAGGGGTTACAAAGACTAAAAAAATAAAGGTAGCCAAATCAAGACTTGGAGGGTCATCCCTAACATGGTGGAAATACCTTCAAGATGAGAGGGTTAGATTGGGTAAGTAGCACATATCTAATTGGAATGCAATGGTGACAAACCTAAAGGAGAATTATCTGCCAGAGGACTATGAGATTCAACTCCATATAAAAAGATAGAATTTGAACCAAATGGACTTCGATGTGGCCTCATATATAGAGGAATTTCAAAGATTGTGTATTAGGTCTAAGAAACAAGAAGAGCAATCAATCAAGGTTGCTAGGTACTTGGCTGGATTAAAGTGGAACATCCAAGAAGAAATCAGTTTGTGGACACCAACTACTATTCAGAGGTGTCATTAGTTAGCCCTAAGAGTGGAGGAAAAGAACAAGAAGAAGGGTGACTCTAACTTCAAAATCAGAGGTAGAGGAAGAGACCAAAGGGGTCAAACAGGAGGCTATCAAGATAGAGGCAATGAGAAAAGGACACAAGGTGAGAACAAACTGACAAATCACAATACTAAAAGAACTCCAAGAGGGGGCTATAACAGAGGTAGGGGTAATCAAGGAGGTTCTAGCAGAGGAAGAGGAGGTAGAAGTAACTCATACTTTGTAATTATGAAGTGTTACAACTGTAGTCAATTAGGTCATCCAACATATAGATTCCCTGACAAGCCTACTACTTCAAACCATGATAAGAGAGTGGCTTATGTTCAAGAGGACACTGCAAGTGTCAAAGCACCTGAGATTGACCATCTAGATTCAAAGATGGGTGAGAACTTAATGTTTAGAAGGGTATTGATAATATAACCAAGTAAGGATGAACCCAAGCATAGGAGGGCTATTTTTATGATAAGATGCAAGATCCTTGGCAAAGTTTGTAAGGTGATAGTGGACTCTGGTTCCACTGATAATATCATCTCAGAGGAAGTAGTCAAAAAACTCAAGTTGACCAAAGTACCCCATGTAAATCCCTATAAGGTGACATGGCTCAACAAAGGCCAAAGTGTATTGGTGAATGAGTAGACATGGTTTGAATTATCCATAGAAGGGTTTAAGGACAAAATCTTATGTGACATCCTACCAATGGATGCTTGTCATTTTCTACTAGGAAGACCTTGGAAACTTGACAATGGGGCAGTGTATGATGGAAAGGAGAATTCTATCACTTTCAAGAAACGAGGCAGAACTTTCAAGATTCAGTCTTTGCTAGAAGAGGAGGAGCCACATTCCAATAATTCTAACATCATGTTGTGTAGTGGAAAGGAATTTATGAATAATCTCAAGGATGATGAGAATGAAGGGTATCTTATTGTGGTAAGACCTAAGGAGGAAGAGAAACTAGTCAAGGAGTCATTTCCATTAGAGATACAAGTATTTCTTGAGAAGTATAAAGATAGTGAGTGATGGCACTCCTACAACCTTACCTCCTAGAAGAGTAATAAGTCATCAAATAGAAATTTTCCCTGGTGAATCTTTTCCTAATAAGGTAGATTATAAGCTAACCCTTAATTAGAATTTGTAAGTGGCAAGGAAGGTACAAGAACTCTTGGATCAAGGCTTGATCAAGAAGAGTAAAAGCCCATGTGTAGTCTCAATTGTGTTGGCAACTAAGAAGGGAGGAAAATGGAGACTTTCCACAGATTCAAGGGCTATAAATAGAATCACAATAAGGTATAGGCTCCCATACCTAGGATTGAGGATCTCAAGGATTGCCTTGGAGGGGAAATGTACTTTACCAAGTTGGATTTGAAAAGTGTTTATCACCAAATCAGGGTGAAAGAAGGGGATGAATGGAAAACAACATTCAAGAACACAGATGGGTTATATGAATGTATTTTGATGTCATTTGGCCTCACAAATGCTCCGAACACATTCATGAGGCTCATGAATGAAGTGCTCAAGGATTTCATAGGGATGTTTGTAGTTGTATATCTTGATGATATAATGATATTTAGAAAGACAAAGGAATAGCATATCAAGCATATAGAGGCAGTGTTGAAGAGGTTGCATGAAGAGAAGTTGGCTTGCAATCTTAAAAAATGTGAGTTCTTCAAGCAAGAACTAGTATACTTGGGCTTTGTAGCGTCCAAAGGGTCTTTGAAGATGGATCAAGACAAAGTTGCAGCTATCCTAAACTAGCCACCACCTACCACAACCACTAAGGTAAGAAGTTTCCATGGCTTATCCCAATTTTATAGGAAATTTATCAAGAACTTTAGTGGTATTTGTGCACCTTTATTAGATATCATCAAGGGTGGGGTCAAAGCTAAGTTTAGGTGGAACTTAGAAGCAAGGAAAGCATTTGAGATGTTGAAGAAACAAGTATCCATTCAACCTATCCTATAATTACCTAGTTTTGAGAAACTGTTTACTATTGAGTGTGATGCAACTGGGATGGCAGTAGGGGGTGTGTTGAGTCAAGAAGGCGAGCCAATAGCCTTCTTTAGTGAGAAACTAAATGAAGCTAAGAAGAAATACTCTTCTTATGACTTAGAACTATATGCTTTAGGTAAGTCCCATAGAAAGTGGAGGCATTATCTATTGCCCAAAGAATTTGTTGTGTTTACAGAAAACCAAGCCCATAGTTACATCAATACTTAGGAGAAACTAAGAAATAGGCATCTGAAATAGATAGAGTATTTGCAAAAATTCACATTTACAATTAAGCATAAGAAAGGGCAATTGAACAAGGTTGCAAATGCACTAAGCAGGAGATTGTTGACAGTTCAAGAGGTTCAGTTGAATAGAATTGGAATTGATAGTTTTGGAGATATCTTCAAGGAAGATGAAGATTTTGGTGAAGCATACAAGGTGTGTGTTGATTTTCAGAATCATTTCCATAGCAAGTTTTATGATTTTACTCTGCGGAATGGATTTTTATTTAAGGGCAATCATTTTTGTGTGCCAAGAGGCTCCATGAGAGAGAATCTCATATAGGGGAAATATAATGGGTGTTTGAGTGGTCACTTTGGTATGAATAAAACCTTGGAGCTTGTGCAAAGGTTCTACCATTGGCCAAAGTTGGTAAGAGATGTTACAAGGTATGTTGAGAAGTGTGTCATATGCATGAAAGCCAAAGGAGGAATAATTAATGCAATTTTATATCAACCTTTACCAGTGCCTAATAGGCCATGAGAGTGTGTGAGCATGGACTTCATAGTAGCTCTACCCAAAACAAAGCAAGGATATGACAACATTTATGTAGTGGTTGACAGATTTAGTAAAATAGAACATTTCATTTCTTGAAAGACTACCCATGATGCTAGCCATATAGAATACTTTTTTTTAAAGAGATTGTGAGGATTCATGGCTTACCCTTAAGTATTGTATCAAATAGGGATGTGAAGTTTATCAGCGATTTAAGGAGAACTTTGTGGACTAGATTGGGTACTAATCTATCTTTTGGTTCATCCTACCATCCTTAGACAGATGGCCAAACTAAGGTGGTCAACAGAGTGTTGGGTAACCTATTGAGGTGCCTAACTAAGGAGTATGGTCAAACATGGGATGTGGTTATTCCCCAAGTAGAGTATGCCTACAATGACAGTAAGAATAGAACCACAGGGAGAAGCCCATTTGAGATAGTTTATAGGATGCACCCAAGTGGTGTGTGTGAGCTTAGGGATCTTGGAGGCATGGAGTAAAGGAGTGGTCATGTTGATGACTTCACTCAAACCATGAACGAGATCCAAGAGCAAGTCAAGAAGACAATACAAGATAGTACACAAAATTTGAAGGCCAAAGTTGATGAAAAGAGGAGAGACATACAATTTGAGGTAGGTGACTATGTGATGGTTCATTTGAACAAATCTTAGTTATAGAAGGGTGTGGCTACTAAACTCTAGATGAAGAGGGTGGGACCTTGCAAGATCCTAGGCAAATATGGGGCTAATGCATATAAAATAGACCTACCTTCATATTTCAGCATATCTCTGGTGTTCAATGTACAAGACTTGATCCAATTAAAAGGGAATATAGATGAGAAGGGTTAGATTAGTCAAGGGGTTAGTGGTGATGTTGAGGCTACTATATTACCACGCAAGCCATAGTTGGAAGCTGACAGAGCTCTGGATTCAAGAGCCAAGAAGACTACAAGGCACAAGGTAAATATGGAAAACCTCATCAAGTAGAGGAATAGGCCTGAATCAAAGACCTCATGGATTGCAGAAGCAGACTTTAAAAAGGTGGGCATATCTAAAGATTTGTTTTCCATGAGAGTGGCATAACTTTCCCTTGTGGGGGAGTATGGTGCAAGAGAACCTAGGTAAGGCTAGACAGTAACCTAGGGATTATAAGTTTTTTTGGCTTGTAGTGGTTCTAGCCAAACCACTAGTGAATAATGAGACAAGTTACATCCTAGGATGGTTGGAGTTAGATGAGGAGGTCTACTTTGGTGTTTAGTGCTTTTATTTTCAGTAATGTCTAAAGTTGCTCTTTTGGTCCATATGGCCAATGTTGGGGAAATAGTGTAAATGATCCATCCAGGGGTCAAATTGGACAATTAGGGGTGCACAAGGCCTATTTGATGTTAAATTAGCCTAATTATGCTATTGGTTAAGTTCTTATGATGTTTAAGAATGTTTTGTGTCGAGATCCCAAAAGATGTAAAAGTTGTCAATGTTGTCATTGACAACATTGACATTTGTTGCAAGATTATATTTTTGGAAAAAGTGGTTCCTTAACTATCTAAAATTTTGGGATAGGGACTTGGACACCTATATTAGACCACCCTTGACCTTTTGAATAGGTTGGTGGATTTTGATAAGGTATTGTACGGACTGTGTTATCAATGAAACAGTTACAATTCTTGTATTTTCAAAAAATTTGTATTTTCTTGGATTAGATTTCTTACTGTAACTCTTGATTATGTTAGGGTAGAATTTTTTAAGATTCTATGTGGTGGTATATTTCTTTTTAGTGTTGTTTCAGTTAGTTTTGTAAATTCTTTTGATTTCTAACCAGCCATTGGTTTGAACTAAGCCACTTCTGGAAATGGGGTCATAAGTCCTCTTCCCACACTGGAGTTTGCATGCGCCTTTGGGATTAGAAAGATGACTCCATTTACATATTGTAAAGTGAAGGAGGGGCCCTAGAAAGCATCGGAGCTAATTTTATTGTGATACCCTAGGCAAGTGAGAATTGCATGGCTAGGGATCACAGAAGGTTGCAGAGCTAAAGGAATGGATTGAAAGAATTCATTCCTTCAATCAGTGATTGTGGAAAGGTAGTGTGGTTTGTGGACGATCCCCAACTCAAGGGAGAATTTTGGGTGAAGAGTTTAGAGTGCAAGAAACAAGTTCCTTTGTGCAGATAGGCCTAATGCTTAGAAACCCTAATTTTTAGGCATGGTTATAGGAATCACTGTACCGACACTTTTTGGAAACAAAACCTAGAAAATATTTAGTTTCTTGATAATGGGTATCAATATCCATTGTTATTTTTCCAAATTGTTATGGATTTTTACAAGGTTTTGCAGAAAAAGAGCCTAACTAGGCCTAATACTTGTAGCCCTGTTTTGGGTGAATCTGGCTTTGTTCTTGGAACTCATTTAGGGTTTCAGTGAAAATGGAATTTTTGGAAATATGATTGGATCCAATTAACCATCTATTGGAATACCTATCCATATGAAATAATTCTTGTTCATTTTGGATCAATTTGTGAAGATGGGCAAGAAGAGCACTATGGCTAGGTGTTGAAGTAGTTTGATTTTCTTGTTGGTGAACTCAAGCTGAAATTGAGTGGGATCTTGAGAGAGAGATCCTTGAAGGTTAGGGTTAGTGAAGAACCCTACTTAGGCTACAGAAGAGGCCTATTGAAGACCCTAGTGGAGGATAGGGTAGGAGAGAAAGGCTTTTTGTTACATCAATAAGGAACCCGATTTTGGGAAGTCAAGAGAAAAAGTGTTTTGATTTTTGATTGGTATGCTCAACCTAAAGATTCTAGATTCTCTACATGCCCACAAGGTGCATGCATCCCTAGACAGAGCCACTCATGGTACTCTCAAATTTGGCAAAAAATTGGAGTGACCAATTTAAAATTTTCTCTAAGGAAAGGTGAGTACCCCTAAAATAATTTTTGAAGAGGCCTATTTGGAGTGCAAGTAAAATATGACCTGATTATTTTCATAAGATATCAATTAGAGAATATGTGCAAAACCTTTCATGGATTAAATAAAATGGGTTACAGCTTGCAGATGCCACATTTGATGTGTTTTGAAGAGGGTCATTTGGAGGTGTTCACTTAAACCTGCATTTTGCACATTTCCTTATTATATCAAATGACCTACTTTGCCTTCTTGCATCTTTGGCCAAATAAGGTTTCTTATTCCAAGGTATTGTAGGCATGAGAAAGAATCTCCATTTCCATTTGTAGATCCCTATGAGTTTAAGGGATAAGTTTCCCAAGGCTATTTTGTTTGCAATTAATTCAATTTCTCATAATGTTAAAGTGTAGAATTCTGAATGTCATACTTTGAGGTCCCACCATTTGTCACTAGTCCAAGATATTGAAGACTTGTATGCTCTCCTATATTTTAATCAAGTTAAGGTTTTCCCATGAATATTTTCAGACTTGTTTTAATCCATCTGATTAGTTTTCTCATTCAATTCCAAATCATGTTTATG
Organism: Thuja plicata; assembly: GCA_018584345.1. NCBI lineage: Eukaryota > Viridiplantae > Streptophyta > Pinopsida > Cupressales > Cupressaceae > Thuja > Thuja plicata. The sequence goes on from MU224422.1 coordinate 5,320,857, forward strand.
CAATTTTGTTGATTATGATATTAGAAAGTTGCTAAGGGGCCGACTTTTAGGATTCATATTGATTGACCAACTGATGATTAGAACAAGCTGATTGAAGAAATTTTTTCTCTATATGAAATTAAATCTATATCCAAGTGTTCAAATTATAAGAACTTCATTTCATGTCTTTGTGAAATCAAAATCAAATGGATTTTGAGTTTGTTGTGAGTTGAATGACCAGTCATCTAGGACGCTGACTTTGCATATCAATATCTTGATGCTTCTTTACAATCATTATGGTTATACAAATTACATAAATACAAATATACAAGAGGAATCCAAATGCAATTTATGTTATTTGTATATTTGTATTTGTCAATGTTTCAGAATTGCAAGGTTTGATCAATTGTAATTTGAACATGGAGTTGAATCAGATAAAACCCTTTTGTGCACATACTTATTATAGATGAATGAATCATCTAGCCAAGTGACCAGATGGTAGGATGTGATTTGGTACTTTTACAGAGGTACATCTTAAGTCTATTTGTTTTGTTTTTACATCTCCATTTTTGAAGAGTTTCAGAATGATCATCTTTGATCATGGATATCTTGTACCTGATAACGAATCAGACAAGATTTTTAAAAACACATTCTCTTTGTGCTTGAATGAATGAGTATGCAAAATTTCTAAGTCTCGAGGTCAGATTTTTCATTAGATCAAATCATTATCTTGAAGGGTTTCTCTTGAAGAAGGGTTTTAAAAGTTTACATTAGATGCACTTATCTTCTGGTCAGTGAGGGTTTCAGCCTTTATCTTCTATATTTGTCTAAACAATCAAATCTCACAACCTGAACAATAACTTTTGGCCAAAGAGAAGATCTTCCAAATGAATTTAGTTTTGAGAAAGTGAAAGCTGAAGCTAGGAGGAACTTAGCATCACTTTGATGAGTGAGCTTAACATCATGGATGAGATGGGTAATCGGTTGAATGCAAGCAATGATGCACTTATAATACAAATAACCATATATGGGGAATGTGCATGCAATTGGTCAGAGAATTATTGTACTTGAAAATTCACCTTCAAATTATTCCAAGGCAAGTTACCCATTTTAACTTATTAAAAATGTGGAATCATAGACAAAGCCTGTGAATTGTTTAACATTTCTTCCAAAGAAATATTCTTTCATGGCCTACGCATGGTGGAAGAGAATCTAAAAACCCCAAAAAAATTCATTTGGCAGCTGTAATCCTAGGTAAAGTGCATAATTTTTTTTTGAAAGGATAGCAGAGACTGCGCTAAAGATGGATAGCAACTTGCACAATGTCAAAGTGGAAGCCATGCCCAATATGGAGGACCCCACGCATTGTATGAAGGTTTTAGAAGTTTAAAAACTTTCAAGTAAAGGTCATTCAAAGTTTGCACAGTTAAACAAAGCACATATTAAAAAAAGAAAATTTAAAAACATACAAGTGCTAATAATTTGCAAGGATATTGTGCATCATTTTGAAGCGAGAGTGAAGTAGGGAGACCAGCACAGCCAAGGGTGGAGGCCTAGGAAAAATTTGTTACTATGTGAAAGGCTACGATGGATTTTTTGGAGGATGTTGCACCATTTAGTGGAAGCATGGACAACCATGTGCTATGTTAAATGCCTCGAAGAAACATGGCCTTCTATTTATTTTGTTTTCATTTTAAACTGTCATGCTAAATGCCCTTGACAAGTGTAAAACTAAACTCTACATCTATTCAGAAAAATGAAAGCATGGGTGAAAGACAAGGTGAGGAAGCACGTTAGATGTTTTTACATGCAAGATGTGGAGTCTACATAGATTTTAAAGGGATGCCTATGCATGATTTCCAAATAATGCCTATGCAGTGGAGTGTTTATTCTAAAACTTTAACAACAAAATGCAATTTGAAGGTGTAAATTTTAAATGATGGACAAGGGGCTTCAAAAAGTGAAAGAGGAGAGTTACGCATGAAGAAGACCGTTAAACATGTTTTTCACATACTGTGTTTGTTTTCTAAAAGGTTTAATGTGCAACATACATGGAGGTCTGCGTAGAACCCATTAGAGGTCAGCACATTGTATGGGAAAATGCTACAACCTTGCAAATGACGAAGACCTACACAGGAGTTTTGTAGAGATGCTGCATTGGAGCTGGAAGAGGACCCTTCATATAGAGTGAAGTGCTTAAAAAATTTCATGCAAATGCATTTGGCAGGTTTGTAGTTGCCAATAGCCCATGCAAGTGTAAAGCATACTTAAATACAAAGTGTGAAGAGAATTTTAGTTGGGATTACATCTCAACGATTTCAAGTTTTATGTCCTCTAAAAGGAGGTGGCAGCTCTACAAATATTTAGTGGAAGGTTTGAAGGTAACTTCAGATCTAGCGCCTTGCAGCCACTAAAATATATGCCAGGTATTTTGCTTTTCATGGGTAACTTTTTCCATGAGAATAGTTTATTAATAGTTCCCTATCAAGTGATAGAAGCACTAGTTAAAAGGGAAGAGTATTGAAACATTGTTTGCATACTACTTTGATTATTAGTTTCAACTTTTATCTTTGGCTATGGTATGCAATTTGCTTGAAAAGTTTGATCAAACTATTTGTGGTAAAACTAAAGTGTTTGTGAAGGCATGTGGGAATGTACTTTGATTATTTCCATCCTTGTGTATGTTGAGTGTAATCGTTCCTAATAAGATGTCTTGGTAATATAGTAAACAAAGGCTCAGCATTAGTTTGTATGCATCCCTAAATTTCAATGGCATTCCGAGTTACCCAAATTTTATTCCGTCCAAAATCATAAAACAATTGCCTAAATTCAGTGGTATAAAAGAGAAATCCGTTGAGAAGCATTTGAATGAGTTCATTAATATGATAAAGCACTTTGATGTTGTTCATGAGGACATTATTATGTTTAATTGGTTAATTGTAGCCGACAGACTTAAGTTTTATTGCTTATTTGGAAGGGTATTCAAGCCAACTTGACAAGGCCTATCATATATATACAAGGTAAAGTTTGGATTGAATGTGTAGTAGTAGAGTTTTTGATATGAATAATGAACGTGAAGTAAGAGGGAATTTTGATTAAGGTTATAATATCCAGACCAAGCTGCAAAACAATATTTGATCAGTGAGGATCCATTTAAAGCCAAAATAGATATCTGAATCACCAAAGACAGTTGATTCTTTAATCAGGTCAAACTCATTGTTACACTCTAACAATTGTAGCAGTGATCCAAGTCTCCTTAGAGAGTAGACTTAACAGTCTTTCCATAAATCCTCTCACAAGGTATAATTTCTACATTGAAGTGTCAAAAGACCTCTAATAAGGCCACTCCTAAAAGAGTGATTAAATCCTCTAACAGAGTCACACCTTACAATGTGTTTTGTAACCTTTAACAGGGTTGGCTCCTAATAGTGATCACTTCAGAAGAGTGAAAAATAGTAACTAGTTGTAAATGGTGGTTTTTCCAAATTAGGTTTCCACGATAAATCTTGGTGTCATCTGTGTACATGTTATTTTTTTTATGCTTTGTGATTTTGCACTTAATCACTAAAGGTTAAGCACATTTAATATCTTGAGATTTCTTTGTTAACCGAGTAACAATATAATATCTTTGTTAACCGAGTAATAGTGATAAGTTTTATTAAGACATCTAAGGGACTTGGATTTGTTTTTGTGGTAACAGATTCACCCATTTCCAATAGTACATTATTGAATATCTTCCCAAGTTTGCAGCAAATATCCATGTAGATTGCATTTGGTATCCCAACTCCATTAACAAATTTGATGGGGAGTACTTTATGGGGAAAGGTAGATTGAGGAAAGTGAGAGCTAATTCTAAGATGTTATTGTAGTTAATTAATTCATATAAATCTTCAATATAAGTTGTTTCTAAGTGGTCTATTTATTTTATACAGTTTCTCGTGAGTGGGATGCACTACATTTGCATAAATGAAAACAATCTTGATTGGATGATAGTGTGGATTGAACAATCTAAACAAAATGGTCGCTCATTAACATGGTAAGGTCTTACTTCATCTATTAAAGAAGCTCATCGTAATAGAGAGTCCAATGTTACAAAAATGGTAATTGATCTAGCATATGGTTTAAGAGGTATAAAGTTACATATAAGTTTATTTATCATGACCCATATGTTTAATATCAACTCATGGATTGATGAAAATAATTTTGACATGGTTAAAAAATTGCAGGTCAAGCACCACAAACCTATGTACTACCATCGCCATAAATTTTGCATCAAAAATTTGGATGACACAAAGAAAACATGTGATTATGGGATAAATATAGTCTTTTAGGTCACTAATATTTCTTCTAGAAATGACTTACATCCTCAAGAATTTGAAAATCAATACTATGGCATCTTGGATGTATGCTTCAGTGTAACTTTAATTCTTTCAAATTAGTTCTATTCGTCGTCAAATGGTACACGCTATGATTGAATCAAAATTATTCTAAGAGAACTATTATTGAACATTAAAATGGATTTCCAATGATTCATACAATGTTATTTGAGCCAATTGTGGATGAGCTCTATGTTCTTCCAAGCCAATGTGAGCAGGTATTTTAGTTTGGCATTCCACATAAACCGTGTTGGTCATTTTTTGTTATAAACGACCCAAGAGGAAGACCGGTAAAGTATAATGTGATGGAAGAAGAAGATGTCATAGAAGTGGAAGACGAAGTAGATAATGATGTTGTTGGTGGTGATGGTGATGGTGATGGTGATGGTGATGGTGATGGTGATGGTGATGGTGATGGTGATGGTGATGGTGATGGTGATGGTGATGGTGATGGTAATGGTGATGGTGATGGTGATGATCGTGGTGATCATGATCCTAGTGGTGGTGGTGGTGGTGGTGGTGGTGGTGGTGGTGGTGGTGATGATGATGATGATGATGATGATGATGATGATGATGATGATGATGATGATGATGATTATGATCACTCACGTGATAATTAAAATGTATGAGGTATGATCATTTAAATGTATGAGGTATTGATTTATTCATATAAATTTGTTTGAATTATATGTTTTAATGATTATTTTATTTCATGTTGAAGTCTAATGGCATACTATAATTAATTCATTCTGTTCAATTCTAATGATGAAAACATAGGTGATTTATGATACACATGTTTCAAATATGTTTTATGATGCTCAATTGTTGGTATTGATAACTTATAATATATTTTTGTGCATTATTGTCACCCTTTGTGGAAATAGGCAAAGGACTGCAGACATCGTCACCCCTTTTGTTGAGGATCTTGCATATCTAGCACACATAAAGTAGAGGTAACAAAGTTAAAAATATATATACAATGATTAGGATGTATGTATATTGTTCATGTTATGTTCTATGTAATTTGTAGCATATGTATGATGTAATTTTTAACTAACTTAAGATAAATGATTTACATATGTAGGAAATTTAACCCCTTTGACAAGGATCCTACACAGTGACATGGATGGATAGGTATAAGTCAATACACCCTATAGAAACAATTTATTATTTTCTTCCTTTCTCTTAACCCTCAGTGTCAACTTTAGGCTGACTTCATCAATATTAACCTCATTTACCAAAATTTCTCGCTCCTTCAACTATATCTCTCATTTGATGGGTTGCAGGTATCACCAAATAGGTATTTTTTAGATCTATCTTCCTTGAGTGAGGGAAATGTGGGAATAGAAGATGAAAGTCAAACATGTAGTAGGTTTAGAATATGGACATCAATTAGAGGTCAAAAGATTAGAAGAAAATTCAATAAACACATGCAATTTTTCCTTGCTAAAGGGGGGTCATGTTCTTATGATGATGAGACAAATGGAGACATCTAGATTCCCTTGAGGTACACACATCTTCAAAAATAATGGGTACCCAAGGAATTACTTCCAATTAACACTAATTTTTGTGTTAACGAGAGGATATATAGCATAGCTCCATCGTCATTACATGGTTTGGGCCTTTTTTCCATGGATCACATAATGGTCAGTCATAAAAAAGTTGCTAAATTGATGTAGTATGTGGGACCTTGTTACAATTACAATAATTGGATGCAGATAGTTCAATATAAAAAAAAGTATATGTAGGTATGCACTGTTAGAAAATTATGTACAATGGAAAGAAAATGATGAAGGAAAAAAACTTGCTATGTACATCGACAGAAGGCCAAAAGCAACAAGGAACATTGCAGGTATTATAAATAGAACGCGTCCTAGGTCAACTATGCATTTTCAAGGTGCATGAGGGAAATTGTGTTTTCTTATGTGTGATAAAATCAATAAGTACAGGGAAGAGATGATAATATATTACAATTTGAATCGCAAAGATACAAACAAAGTTACTATCATGAGACTGGTAAGTACTATATATATAACATTTAAACTAACTACCTCCAAATAATAATTCTAATATACAATATAACATTTTATTAATAAGTCTTTTTGCTAAGTCATCTATTACTTTCATTACGTTGATGGTTTTATATTTAATATTTGTCACAGGGTGACATAGATCCATTGACACATGACATAGGCAGGGATGTTTCTCCCACCCCTTCTTTGGTGAAGGTAAACCTTAGAATATTATAATTGTATAAAATGTTATATTATTATGTTATTTTTAATAGGGTTTTGCAGTTATTTTGATTTTTTTACTGATATTTTAGTCTCAAATTGATGCTTAGGGAAAGGGAAAAACACCAGTAACAAATGAGAAATTAGTCGCTGAAATGGAGGTGACAGTATTATGCGATGATGACATCACATATATCGGTGACCACATAAGCATGGTGACAAAGAGCCTTAAAAAATCAATTCACAAATTCTTTTCATTCTGGTGGATCTAAATCCAAATGAGGAGATAGAGGCGAGAAAAAATTAATTGATACAGAAAGCACATTGTTTGGAAGTAAGAAGCAATGAATTTTTAGCTATAACAAAATTTCAATAAAGGTTTATATTTTTTACTATTTTATGGATCATGAACTAAAATATGTATGTGTTCTTCTTACAGGATTTTTTGAGACCTCAACGAGTTGCTCGACATGATGAGGGTACTAGTGTAGTTCCTTCAGATAAATAGCTTGTTCATAGGAATAGATTGACTAAATCTACGTGCCAATTAAAAATCATTATTTTGTGTCATATGCTAAACGGGTTGTGGGTCTAGATGGAAAGTTAAGTAGCTCTAGATAATAACATTGTATGGATGATTGTTTTTGTGTTTGAATATAACATTTTGGATCAAATTCAATAATCCATTGTATATATTGATTAGCTCTATATTTAAAAAAGACAAGACATTATATATATGATTTTTTTTCAGGTCATGATGAACTGCAAATTTCTCCTTCAAGGACAACCACCACTCAGAGATTGTCAACTTTAGGGTCAACAAAAAGGATCATGCACACATCCATGATGACTTTGACTAGAGCTGGTAAATCTTTGTTTTTCTATATTTTGTTATGTGTAATTTATGATTTTGTTTATACTTTATTGGGTGCCTTTGATCATATTCATTGATTAACTTGTTGCATTAACATATACACCTCCACATGATAGAATAGAGACTAGTACTAGTGATAATTTACAATCATCTCCTGGATCATCTCATGTTGTTAGTATAGGATCATTGCAAGTGTCATTGTTATTGGGTGAGAAAGATATGATTCCCTTCAAAGTACCTAAGATTCCATGTACTTAATTTAAAATTTTTATTATTTATAGTTTAATTGTAGTTTACTTATTCATAACTCATTTTGGACTGATGATCCCATGATGTTTTCACAGGAAATAATGTTTTTTATGAAAGTCTTTATGAAATAAAATTGAAGCTATTCGGGCCCAACAAACGTAAGTGGTATGTAGCTTCATATCATTGGTAGAATATTTTTCCTTTCATATATTTATTGTACTATATTCAAGGCACATAGTTTCAGGTAATTTTTTAACTAACAATTTTGTTTTTTCTTAAAAGGTGGAATGACCAAGCTCCCAAATTATCAGCTCATAAAATCTTTAAAGGATCTCTTTGGTCAAACTATTTTTGACAAAGCCAAACTTCTTCATAAATCTTGCAAACATCTTAAGTGTGTGAGGGACTAATACAAAAGGGCTCTAAAGCTCAACCTAAATTATGAGTGTCCTCCTATGGTTCCAGAGATCGAGTGGAATGAAATCATTGAAGATGCAAAAGAGAAAAGGCTCAAAGATGAAGGAATTTGACCACCAGAAGGAAAAAATAGGTATGTGATAGTATTAATGTAATTATGCACTAATTAGTGATCTTTATATTTATATAATCTAACATATTTCAAATTTTCATATATAGACTACATGACACATCAAAGGCTACACAGGCTAGAAAAGATAAGGTTGCCCAACACCATATTGGCTCTGATGGATATATGAAACTTCATGTACGACTTGTAAGTACTAGTAAATGAAATTTCATATCAATTTTTTTATATAAAATCACAAACATTTTTGTTTAATCAAGCAATACATGCAATGTTAGAATAACTGCAAGCGGGGGTGAATTAGTTAGAATCAATTTCCTAAAAAATTATCCTACAGTCCCAAATTCCTCCATATGTATATCAAAATAAATTTCAACTTATAATTTAACTCAGTGAAAATGTATTATGTAATCTCAGACTTTAGTTAGTAGTGTTTAGCGAATCTTAGTAAATTAATATTGTGATTACCGATCTAGGTTAATAAAGTAAAGTGTATAGTAAACTAACAATCCACAACATTCATGTATATTGACACATATTTTTAATGTGGAAACCCTTCTAAGGGAAAAAATAACCTGTGACCTGTAACCCAAAATAATTTCACTCTTCTGAAGTGAGCTTGGTGAAGAGCCAACCCTATTAAAGGTTACAATGCATATTATTAAATATGACCTTGTTAGAGGATTTAAAACTAATAGTTCTCTCTTGAACATGCATTCACTATGGGGTCAACAAGAAAACACTCAAATTTCATTAGAGTGTCATAATAAAGACTTTCACTTTCCTTCTCGATTAAGAAATTTATCTGTAACAATGGTTAAACTGATACAGTAATGATCTGATTCAAATACAACTTTGTTTTTTCTGATTTTTGTATCTATAATAAGTGCATAATACCTCTGATCAATTTGTTCACTTTAGTTTATCTAATTCACCATACTCTATTTTACTCAGTAATGATCTTTCCTGTATTTTTTCAATGATGTCTGCAGAAAGCGCTTGGTTCTGTCCATAACCAGTTTGATCAGTCATGCATAAAATTTGCAAGTGGGCTTTAGTTGTGTAAATGATTCAAAAATGACTCTCTTGTCTCTTATATAGACATCATGTCTCATTTAATTTTCATCCTTCAGATTTTGCCACTTAATCTCCATCGTTAATTTTCCCACCTGATCCTTCCTCAGAAGTTCTGTTAAAAATGTGTTTCAATTTTTGTCGTCCAATCTTCATTGAATTTTCATAACCATTTGATTATATAAAAATTTTATCTTTTACCTCAAAATAATCAATTGCCACATCAGCATTCTAGTTAGCCTCAGTTCGAATTAATTGCTTGATCAATACCTTGTTGTGTCGGTGATCCCTAGCTCAGTTATCAATCTTCTCAGTATACACTATGTTTTACTCGGTGTATACATAACTCATCATTTTCTGACCATATAAACATTATTTGTTTCAATTCTTCAATTCATAACAAGTGTTTTCCACCATAATAATACTCAAATAAGTTGACATCAATGACAATACATTAACTGATAATGTTTATCATCACATTTGCAACTCTTTTAAATATCAACAAATGACTTCAAATATACAATCAGTTGTAGTTCATCAATCTCTCCCTTTGGCTTTGATGGAAAAACAATATGCAATATGCAATATAAAAATATTCCATACAATAAATACCAAACTTCAGTTCTACAATTGTAACAATTCCTTAGCTCTCCTTATCTTGAATATAAAAACTATTTTAGTATTAAAAACTCATCATGCAGACTCTCCCTACAGTTTAAAATTTTATGTTCTTGAATCTCTCTATAGATTAGATATGTCTCTCCCTTTCTCTTTTCTCCCTTTAGTGGATAGATATTTCATTGATCATTTCTCTCCCTTTATATTCCATGAATCTCTCTCCCTTTGACAACAATGCCAAAAATAAAGATACAACTCTTCAGTAGCCAAATAAAATATCTATGTTGTTCACTGCAGTAGAATAGGTACCTTGCATTGTATAGATATCTCTATGTTAGTTTAGTTCATCTTTGCATCAACTTGTTAGATATTTTGGTTTTATGTAGGTTGATGAAACCTCCTAATCAGCTTAGCTACCAATAAACAAGGGATAAACCCCTAGTCTACCTCTCAAGCACTCAAATGTATCATTCAGCAAGGGTTTGGTGAATATGTCTACAAGTTGTTCTTTTGATTGTATGTATTCCAGTATTACTTGTTTATCTTGTACTTGTTCTCTCAAGTAGTGATATTTGATAGATATGTTCTTTGTCTTTGCATGCATCATAGGATTCTTTGAAATATGTATAGCACATGTATTATCATAGTAAAATATCATGGGTTCATTGATCTATTCATTTATTCCTTACAAAAAAAATTTCATCCATGCTATGCTCGAACAATTTGCAGCAGCAACAACATACTCTTCTTTTTCAGTTGACTAAGATATGCATCATTGCTTCTTGCTTATCCAAGTAACTAATCCGTCTCCAATAAAGAATGCTCCACCAATATTTCTCTTTCTATCATCAATGTTCCTAGTCCAATCAACATCTGTATAAACTTTCAGTTCAAACTTTCCTTCTCTTTTGTACCAAAGTCCATAAACCTTAGTATTCTTCAAAAATCTAAACATTCTTTTTACAGTAGTCATGTATGTGATTCTCTGGGATTAGCAGAAAATATTGCATCTATTCCAACTGTGTGTGCTATGTTAGGTCATGTGTGTACAACATACATCAATTTACCAATCATAGATCTATACAAAGTTTTATTTACCTTAGGTTTCTTGTCTTCTTTTGTAATTTTTAATCTTGTTACCATAGGTATTCCGAATGGTTTTGATTCTTCCATTCTAAATGTCTTTAGTACTTCCTTGATGTATTTTGATTAAGTAATATGGATACCTGCAGTCTGTTGTAAAATTTGTAATCCAAGAAAAAATTTGATCTCACCAAACATTGACATTTCAAATTCTTTCCTCATTTTATCAGCAAATGAAGTGCATAGGTTATCATTACCTCCAAATTTAATATCATCAACAAATATTTCAGCAATAAGGTCTTATCATCATTTCCTCCTTTCAAATACAAATTGTTATTGTCACTTGTTCTAATAAATCCAATACTTATAAGATAAGAGTGTAATCTTCCATACCATGATCTCGGTGCTTGTTTCAATCCATATAAAGCTTTGTGTAACTTACATACCATGTTTTTCTGATCAGGATCAACAAATCCTTCAAGTTGTTCAATGTATACCTCTTCTTCTAGTATTCCATTCAAAAATGTAGACTTAACATCCATCTGATATACCTTAAATCCTTTATATGCAGCATATGCAAGTAGTATTCTTACTCCTTCAATTCTAGCAATGGGTGCAAAATTTTCTCCATAGTCAATTCCTTCTTCTTGTGCATACCCTTTGCAAACTAATCTTGCTTTATTTCTGGTTACATTCCCATCCTTATTTAGTTTATTTCTAAACATCCATTTGGTGCCAATAACATTTTTATCACTCAGTCTCTGTACTAATGTCCTTTTCTTATTTTTCTATATCAGCTCAATTTCCTCATTCATACAATTAATCTATTCTTTATTTTCTAATGCATCTCTAACATTCTTAGGCTCAAATTCACAAATTAAACAAGTATTATCTCTTAACTTACTTCTTGTCATCATGCCTTCTCTTTTATCTCCAATAATCTAATTTTGTGGATGATGTCTTCTCACATATTTAGAAAGTTTAGGTTTAGTTATTTCTTCTTCATTGTCTTCCCATGTAGGTTCATTGTGTTATTATTCAATATCTTTAGTTTTGGCATTTTCCTAATGCTTGGTTTGTGCTACATGTTTCCTGGTGACATTACCATGTTGCACGGTAACATTAGGCATCTGCATCGGTATAGTATCGGGTTCTTTCATGTAGACAAATCTATTGTAATCTTCTGATTCTTTCATGTTGTCCTCATCATTTTGCTCAGAAAATTCACCAACTTTCACATTTTTACTCTCAATGATTTTTCTAGATGTCTTGCAAACATTTTTAAGCATTACTCTTATTAGAATATCCAATAAATATTCCTTCATCACTTTTTGAATCAAATTTACCATTTTGATCATCTTTCAGAATATAGCAACGACTACCAAATATTCTAAATATCTCACATTAGGTGTATATCCATACCATAGTTCTAACGTAGGGATGGTAGGCAATGGGGCCAAGGGCACTCCCAACTACCAAACCAACCTTGCAAACATAATGCGAAAGAAACAACACACAGAGTGAGAGAAGGAACAAAAGATGTCTTTTATTAATTGATCAAACTCATTACATGTCAGGCTCTAAGGCCTTCCCAGTTTTTTCCACATATAATCAATGAATTACAGAATGATCTTCTTACATATGAGGTCACAAAATTACCTTCCAAATGTCTCAACAGTTAATCTTCTGTCAAAATCTACCATCCTCTAAAAACTACCCTAAACTAAGAAAAAAGAAACAAATATATACAAGAGTCCACCAAAGAGGTCGGCACTCAAATCCCTAAGAGAGACCCACATTTAGGTCCACACAGATCCCAGTGGGAGACCCCATATTAATTACACCTAGGAAATTAACTGCAAAAGTTGGCTAGATCAGGATAGACAACTCGGGAAGAGCATCACTGAGAAAAAAAAAAACACTCTGTAAAATGATACCTGAGCAATAGAAACCAACTCGGTAAAAGAATAACTAAGCAAAAAAAAACAACATACACCGAGACCCGTCGGTAAAGAAAGATGGAAAGAATACCAAAGCAATAGGGTAACTAAGCACTTGACCGATCAGTCTCCAAACAAGCTAAAGAAACAAAGCAAACATATTTTTGGTTGAGTAGGATTGCCAATGACCCAAGATGCTCCTTCATCAGACACCTGCGCTTAATAGAAATAATTCCTTGAATTATATATCAGGTCCAACCTGAATGAATCCAACTTAGATTGAGAAATCAAAGATGAGTCCTCAATTAGTCTGTTCTTCCATTTTATTAGATACTCCATGTATTCCTTTCCTCGTATGCTTCTACCAACTCTCTATTTCAAGATTTGTTCAACTTCTTATTTCTATTTCTTAGGATAATTACTTGGTACTATCACTTCTTCATCAGGTTCATGATACTCATACAAATCTAAAATATTTAATATAGGTGATATATCCATTTCATCAAGTAATTCCACTTCATAAGAATTTCCACTGTCAAATCTTCTGAGAATTTTGCAAGGACAAAATTTCTTCATCTTCACTTTACCATATGTTCCAATAGAAAACTTACCTTTCTACAAATGAACCATTACAACATCACCAACTTCAAAATGTTTATGTCTTCTTGATCTATCTGTACTATCTTTGTATTTTTTATTACTTATCTCCAACTTCTATTTTACATCTTCATGCAATGTCTTCATAAACTCAACAATTTCTTCTGCTTTAGCACTTATTTTCTCTTCTCCAACAATATCTCTTAAGTCTAATATACTTATCAGTTGTGTGCCATGAACTATCTCAAAAGGTGTCTTTCCATTACTTCTATTTTTTGAACTATTGTATGCAAATTCTTCTTGTGCCAACATCAAAGCCCAATTGCTTGGTGTGTCTCCAAGTAAACAACTTAAAAAATTACCCAAACTTGGGTTTACAACCTCAATTTTCCCATCAATATTTGGATGAAATGTAGAAATATACCTCAGCTCAATATCCAAATTCTTCCAAAGTGTTTTCCAAAAATAGCTAACAAACTTACTCTCTCAGTTAGAGATGATACTCCTCGGTAATCCATGCAATTTGACAATCTCCTTAAAGAAAAGATCTGCTATATGTACTGCATCTGAAGTTTTTCTACATGGTATGAATGTGTCATCTTAGAAAATCAATCCACAACAAAAAATATGGAATCATTACCTCTTTTTTTCCTCAGTAGGCCAAGAACATAATCCATGCTGATATCACTCCAAGGTTTCTCAAGAATAGTAATCAGTGTATACAAACTAGTATTCTTACTCACTCCTTTTGCAATATCCAAACTAGTATTCTGACCCACTCCTTTTGCAACTTGACAAACTCCACAACTTTTCACAAATCTCTGAACATCCTTATACAACTGAGGCCAAAAATACCTTTCCTTCATCAAACTCAATGTTTTATCAATTCAAAAATGTCCATCCAAACCACTACTATATTTCTCCTTTATCAAATTATTTCTCATTGATCCTCTTGGTATACAAAACTGAATACCTTTGTACAACATATCTTCTTGAATGAAATAGTCTTCATACTTCATTGATTTGAATTAGGTGCTCTACACACTCTCCACTATTCAGAAAAATTTGGATCACTTTCATACAATTTCTTCATATCATCAAACCCAAGAACTTCAATTCTCATTTCAGTCAACAAAGATATTCTTCTACTTAATGCATCAGTAACTCATTTACAAACTGCACTTTTATGCTTAATGACAAATGTGAAACTCTACAAATACTCTAACCATTTCATATGTCTCTGATTCAACTTATTTTGACTACCCAAATGTAAAGCCTTATGATCAGTATACAACACAAATTCATTTTGCACCAAGTAATGTCTCTATTTCTTCATAGCTTGAATGATAGCATAGAATTATTGATCATAGATAGAATATTTTCTTTTAGCATCATTCAACTTTTCACTAAATAAAGCAGCAGGTTTACCTTCTTGAGTCAACACAACTCCAATTGCACTTTCACTTGCATCACATTCCACTTGAGATACCTTATTGAAATCAGGTAAGGCTAACACAGATAATTCAGCAACCTTCAACTTCAAAGACTCAAAACTTTTATCATCTCCATTTGTCCACTTGAATTCACTTTTGTCTCCTCTCATTGTCTCAGACATAACATTACAAATAGAACTAAAATTTATGATAAACTTTGTGTAAAAACTTGCCAATCCATGAAATGATCTTACCGCACTAACATTCCTAGGTGTAGGCCAACTAAGTATAGCTTCAACCTTATTAGGATCCATCTTCAAACCATCATCTGAAATCACAAAACCCAAATACACAAGTTGTTCTTTCATGAAGGAACACTTCTTTAGATTTATCAATAACTTTTCCTCTTTCAATCTCTACAAAACTTGCCTTATATGCATCAAATGCTCTTCTCTGATCTTACTGATTATCAGTTGATCATCCAAGTATACAATCACATATTTATTCAATAATTTCTTTAAAACTTCACTCATTAACCTCATAAATGTAATCGGCACATTATTTAAACCAAAAGGCATAACCAACCACTCATACAAACCTTCATTTTTTTTGAAAGTTGTCTTCCACACATCACCTTCTCTGATTCTGATATGATGGTAACCACTCTTTAGATCAATTTTGGTAAAATATCTTGCTCCACTCAAAAAATCCATTATATCATCCATTCTTGGTATAGGAAATATATACTTCACTATGATCTTATTTATTTCTCTTGAATTAGTGCACATTAACCATTCTCTATTCTTATTAGATGCCAATATAGCTAGTACTACACATAGAGTCAAACTTTTTCAGATCAAACCTTTGTTCAACAACTCATGAACTTTTCGGTTAAGCTCTTCATTCTCGGTCGGTGTTGAATATGTATTCAATCTTCCATCATGTATAGCATGTCTATCATATTGCCAAGATCTACCCAACAAAACATGAAAGCAATCCATTGGCGTAATATCACACAACACCTTATCATAATACTTTCCAATTTTCAGATTCACAAAAACATTGTTCACTTACCATCAATGTATGATCATCCTTGATCCATGAGATTTGATAGGGTTTCAAATGCTTCATCCTCTCCAACTGCAACTTTGTGACCATTTCCTCATAGGCTAGATTCTCTGACCTTCCACTATCAACAATTACTTTCCAAAATTTGTCTACAACTCTACATCTAGTCTTGAACAAACTTTTGCTAACAGGATATTGCTTCTCTTTCTCACTCCATAGTATCCTTCAACTCATAATACCTCCTTCCTTCTTAGGTTTATTCAATGAATCTTCTTGCACCAAATCATTTCTATTGCTACTGACTTTCTTGCTTGCATGTGTACACTCAAAAAATTGATGTCCTTCTTCACCACAATTATAACAAGTTCCTTGGAACCCTCTTCTGCTATAACTAGCTTGGGAGTAACTTCCTCTTCCTCGGTATGAACTTCTACCTTTCCAGTCAGTCTTTCTTTTGTCTTGAGATATGTCTAAAATTTACTTGTATGGTTCAGATCTACTATTTTAACCATGAGATCTACCTCTTCCCCTAGGGAATCTACCACCTCTACATCTTTGTCTTTGCTCATATCTCTTGTTCAATTTCTCCTCAACTTTTAGGGAAAACTAATATGTCTGCTTAATGCTCTCCATCTTTACCAAGCTGATCTCATCTTGTATAGAACTTCTCAATCTATTCAGACAATTTTCTACTTTTTCCACTTCATCTTCAACATGTCCAGATCTAATGTCCAAGTTGTAGAATTATTTAGTATAGTCTTTTACTGAGCTATCTTTCTGCTTCAAACTTTGCATTCACTAAACTACGTTAATCTAATAATCACAAGGTAGAAAATTTCCTTTCAATTTGTTTACTATCTTATCCCATACCTTGATTTTGTCTTTACCTTTCTTCTTTTGATCCAATTGTAGATGCTCACACCATAAGGATGCATGACCTTTCATCTTTGTACTTGTAATCTTGAATTTCTTTTCCTCTGATACATTCTCATACTCAAAGTACTTTTTCATCTCCATTATCCACTCAATCAATTCGTATAAATACAAATTTCTACTATACTCAACAAGATTGAACTGGGGTGTGGATTTCAAACTTGTCAAAGCTCACAGGAATATCTCTTCTTTCTGATCCATCACAGGTGCAGGTGTAGCTTCACCTTAAACTTCTTCAACTTCATCATCACTAACATCTTCAAGATGTCTTCCTCTACGTTGGGCTATCTCAACAGCTTCCAATCTTGTAGCCATCTATCTAAGCATATCAGCTAGACCTGGATCGACATTTCCTCTCCCACAAACCATCTTGAATCCCTCTTTAATTGTAGTTCAGATCACAATCTTCTACCCCACAACAATATCAACCAACCAAGGTTAGGGCTTACAAGAAGGAACTTAGATCTAACCTTCACTCTAATACCACCTAACATAGGGATGGTAGGCAATGGGGCCAGGGGCACTCCCAACTACCAAACCAACTTTGCAGACACAATGCAGAAGCAACAACACACAGAGTGAGAGAATGAACAACAGATGTCTTTTATTAATTGATCAAACTCATTACATGTCAAGTTGTAAGGCCTTCCCAATGTTGGCCATATACATTTAATGAATTATAGAATGATCTTCTTACATGTGAGGTCATAGACCTAACTTCCAAATGTCTCAATAGTTAATCTTCTATAAAAATCTACTATCCTCCAAAAAATGCCCTAAATTAAGAACAAAGAAACAAATATATACAAGAGTCCACCAAAGAGGTCGGCACTCAAATCCCTAAGAGAGACCCAGATTTAGGTCCATGGAGACCCCAATAGGAGACCCCACATTCATAACACCATGGAAATTAAATGTAAAAGTCAGCCAGATCAGGATAGACAACTCGGGAAGAGCATCACCAAGCAACAACAAACACTGGGTAAAATGATACCCGGGCAACATAACCTAACTCGCTAAAAGCATAATTGAGCAATAGAAAATAGAATACACCAAGACCCATTGATAAAGCAAGATAGAAAGAATACCCGAGCAATAGGGTAACTAAGCATTCACCAAGCAGTCTCCAAACAAGCTAAAGAAAGAAAGAAAACATATTTTTGGTTCAGGAGGATTGCCAAGGACCCAAGATGCTCCTACATCAAGTTCATAAGGTGTTTTTTTTAATCTGTCTTCATTTGTACTTGATTAAGTGTGTATAATGTTGTGCTAACTACTTCTCTCCAATATGTTTGTGCAACATTCTTTTCAATCATCGGTGTTCTAGCACAATCTATAATTGATCTATTTCTTCTTTTAGCAATTTTGTTCTACTGTTATGTCCTTGGTGCAGAAACCCATCTTTTGATTCCATGCTCATTAAAAAATTTGAAAACTCATCAAAAATAAATTCACCTCCTCTATCATATCTAAAACACTTCAGATCTCTACCAGTTTATTTTTCCACTTTAGCTTTGTACCACTTAAACATCTTAAATGCTTTGGATTTCTCTCTTATGAACATGACAGTCATCATTCTAGAGTACTCATCAAAAAATAAAATAAAATATTTGTCCCCATAATAGCTCTATGTTCTTATTGGTCCACATAGTTCTGTATGAACTAACTCCAAAATGTCATTAGAATAAAAATTATTGCTCTTCAAACTATATTTTGACATCTTACCCATTTGACATTTTTTGCACATTCCATGGTCTGGTTTGGATAAGAACGGTAAGCCTGTAAGTTTTCTTTTCTTACTAATCTTAACCATGTTGTCAAAATTTACATTACAAAGTATTTTATAACATAACCATATATCTTCATTGTTTTCCAATAAGAAATGAGTTTAAGCAGTGTAAAGGTAGAATAGGTTACCTTTAGATTGTTCACCAGTGCCAATCAACTTTCCAGTTCCATCATAGATTCAAGCTTTTCTATTTTCAAATGAAAATTGGTGACCTGTTATATTCAACTGTAAAATACTCAACAAATTGTAATTTAGTCATTTTACCCAATAATCATTTTTCACATTTGATTTGATTGCTCAGCATAATAGTGCATTTTGCTTCACTTGACAAGGTGTATCATTTCCCATTCTTAGAGATCCACCATCATAATCTTCAAGAAATTCAAATTTTCCTTTATCTCCAGTCATATGATGTGTATAGCCACTATCAATAACCCCAATATCATGTTTACTAACTTTAGAAATAAGTGTCATTTATACATACCTTTCATTTCATCTAAATCATCCTTCAAAGCTACAAACACTGTCTCAATATATTTATCACTGTTAGAACCACTGTAATTTGTTGGAAATAATGGGAAGTATATACTGAGAGGGGAGGGGTGAATCAGTACTTCTAAAACTTTTATCTCTTTAACCTTAATCCTTTTAGTAATCAATTGTATTACCAACCATCTTCTCTATCTTATCTTTGTATAAGTTATATCAATTTATAAACTTAATACGCATGTAAACATTCATAGAAGAATTCATGAAATGTAATGACACATCACACAAGATATTGTAACGCAGAAAAACCTTGTTAGAAGGTAAAAACTATAGTGGGAATGGCACCCACAAAAACTTCACTATTGACAAATTGGAATGGGTCGGTTAAGGCTTACAATCTGATCACTTCTAATGATCTACCCTGTTAGGAGTATTATGTGGAGACTAGTTAAGTTCTACTATGTTAAGAGCTTTAGCAACACTGTTTAGTGTGCACTCGGTTAAGAGATTTACAAAGGATTGTTAAATCCACCTTTCTTCAAAGTATTTCTTCTATTTGCTACACTTGTTAGAATGTGGACAAAAATAACTATTGACCTAAGTGTATGCAATCTACAATTTCTGATTACTTATCCATTAAATTATCATGTACAATGTATCACCTAATGTGATTGATTAATACCTTTGCTGTTTGGTAGCCTTGATTCTTGGTTCTTGATAACCTATTTCATCTTTTGATGTTCTGCTTCTTGAAACTCTCAGTCTGATCCATAGATGTGCTCCTTGGCTACTATCATCCTCACATCCATTTTAAATGAATTATTACACATCTATTTATACAATAGCTTGACCTATTTTAGTTTCACATATTACAAAGATAACTCTGTGATCAAATGTTTACAACTTGACCTTGATCTCCTAGTTTGCATTTTTTTAATCAGTTAGACTGATTAAAAAAATTATAATTTTCTTTCTTGTCCCTCAAGAAATGGTTTTAAATAAAATCAAAATGCTAAATATAAAACATAAGTGTTTTATCTGACGTGGAATTCAGCTCCACATTTCTCGGGATATAACTGACTTTCGGTGACTGATGCTCGGGTTGCTCTGAAAGTCTTTTGGTGTTCCTCCTATGAACTTTATGTTGGGTTCCCTTGCTCTATCCATTTCCTCTCTTGTCTGCTCTTTGGTTTATAGTATAATCTTGTCATCAGGTTCCTCTGTCGGTTTCCTTTTCATCATTTTTGGTTTGCACTGTAAAACTGTGTCGTCGGGTTTCTCTTAAACTTAACACTTTCAGTGACCTTTGTTATCTATACTTTTGGTTTGTACTGGAAGTCTTCCTTTCAGTGTAGGTGTTACCGATGGTTCAAAAAGTGTTTTCCATTTGCATACTAATGGAAAAAAGTGTCTTCAATCTCCCCCTTTGATATTAGTATCAAAAACTAATATGTGCAAAATACTAAAATGTGTAGTATGTACACCATGTGTTTACCTTATCATTTATGACCACCCCTCTGTATATGTCGGTATTGTATATTTATATACATTTACACTTGCCTTTATACTATACTCCCTTTTCACCTTGTCGTCATATCATTTTCTCATGTACATCATTTTCCCCTTTGTATCATATCATTCTCCCTTGACTACTGTACATATCATTTTCCCCCTTTTTTGATAGTAAGGGAAAATGTGTATACTTACAACATGTCAAAAATATGGGAATGGGAATTGTTCAAATATTCCATCATTTTCTCCCATTTCTCCTTGATATGCTCAAGTTCCATATTCTCTAGTGTAATTTGGGCATGCATACCATAGATTTTGTCTGCTACAGACATCTCTGGGGTGGTAATTAACTATCTTGCCAAAGTCATGTGTTATTGCAGAAGTGTAAGATCTGGTAATATTAGAGCCTTAGCTCGGTAACCTCATCTCCATACTTTGTATATGCCTCTATAATTTCCTATCTCAATCTTTTGGATTCTTTAATCTTATCATAATGCACCTTGATTTCATTGTAACCTATGGTTAGACCTTGTGCACTTGTATTTAGATCGGAAGCTATGTTTGCAATCTTATCACTATTTTCCTTAGTGAATTTCTCTAAAGTGCACAAATTTTATATTAAGGTAATAGCTCCAAAAAAAATTGGATCTAATTCATTTGCAAGTTCTGATAGGTTTACCTTGTTCTCTGCCACTTCTTGGCTGATCTTTTCTGTCAATTTGTATTGATATTTTTAATAGGCTCATTCTTCTATAGCTTTCTTTGCATCCACATTCTGAGATGTGATGGTCTCAGTTAGAATGTAAAGTTGATCTAGAATGGGGGATTTTTTATCAACGTCTATGTTAGAAACTATTTGTGACAATATATCCCTTGTAGTTTCTAACACTAGGGATTCTTTGTGTTCCTTATCTTTTCTTTCATAGCTTTCCTTTGACATATTTCTACATACTCTTGGAGAGATTCAAAATCTAATGTAAAAGGATCACACTTTGGAATCTCAATGATTTTATCAAGTTTTACTTGCATCTTGTTGTTCTTGGTCTTCTTCTTCTTCTTCTTGGTCTTCTTCTTCTTTGTAGATGCTAAGTGGCAAGAACTTGAGTGCGATACCAAAGAAAGAGCCTTTTCTTGGTCAGTTGTACTTGATGAAGGTTTTGGTGGTGTTGTACTTTTATTCTACTTGGTATATTCCTTTAGGTTGTGTGTGGATGTCTCCACATCAACCTTCAGCATATCTACAGCATCTCCTTTGATGTCCTTAGGAGTATCTTCATTTTTTTTCTCTCCTTCATCTTTGTCTTTGTGCCCTTCATATTTTTCTCTGTGCTCTCCATCTTTTTTTGTGTGATCTACATTTGTAACATTTTTTTCTCCACCGATGACTATCTGTTTATTAGTTGAATCATTATTTTTTTCTTCCCCTACATCCTTGAGTATGCTTGAATCCTTGTCAGATGACTTCCCCTTTTCCAAGATTATATTGATAGCTTGTATCAATAATGGGATTTGTCCTGGTATGTCTACGTGTGCAGAATCTTTAGTTGTGTCATGTTTGTTAGTTTGGTCTTGGACAACAATGACATCTTCATCTTTATGTGCCTCATCTACATGATCTTATCCAGTAATATCAATGATAGTATTATCGGGCCATGTTTCATCTGCAATATCCATATTCTTGTTTGCTGATGTGTTCAATGTTTCTTCATCAACAACCTCATAAATTATAAGAAAATGTTTGGGGCTCGGTTTATCCTGATCATCTTTATTTTGTGGCTTGTTGATGAGTGCTATTTGTGGCTTAGGACTCATATCCTTTTTAGGTATATCAAGTATCTTTCTCCATTCAGCCTCAATTTTTTTGTCTAGCTCAATTAGATGTCCTTGAAGCACTTTTTAGGATCTTAACTGTTGTTAGAACCTTTTGGAATGTTTCTTCATCATTTCTTCAATATCTTCCATCTTTGACTTGGGTGGCATAAAATAAACTAGGGCTCTCTCCCTTAACTATTTCTCAGAATGTAATGGAAATTTCCACCTTTCCGACAATCTATTCATAAGTTCTTTTGGCATCTTATCTACAAATTGCATTGGAACATATTTGAATGTTCACATCATTATGATAATTCCCTCTTCTATTTTATTTTGATCCTTGGGATCCAATGTTAGTCAGTTCCTAATCTTGTGGTCTGTGATTGAGCCTAACTTGATGGTAGTTGCACATACCTCATCAATTGTAGAAGGAAATGTGTTCTTGATAGATTGTCTATCTTTTTTGGTGTCCTCTATGTCTTCCTTAGTTCTAATGAACTTTCTTCTTTTTCTTGGGCCCTTTTTCCTATTTGAGGCTTTCTTTTATAGGTCCGCACTTGACCTTTCTTGATTGGTGAAGGAGTTGCATCCTTTGTTGTCTGACCTTCTGGTCCTAGATGCAGTAGTAGTCTTAGATTTCTTTGCTGGTGGTGGTAGTGGTGCATCAGACTCTATGGATTCTAAGTCACTCACCTTCTCATCTTCACTGATGGGTGACTGAACCTCAGTTTCTTATGTCTATTTTATTTCCTCTTCAGTTATCGATAGCTTTTTCTTCAGTGTCTTAACCATTTTATCTTTCTTTCTATCAATATTTTTCACAACTAATCCAATTTTTATCCTTTCCTTGGCTTTTTAATAAGTTCCAAACTTAGGTTCTGACTTGTCCAATGGTTCATTTATCAATTCTTCAGAGGCATTGGCTGCTTGATCTATGTTAACCTCATAGTCAAGTGGTGTCAGCCATGCTGTCCTCAGTACACTTGGCTTGATATAGGTGTAATGAGTGTGTACCGTAAAAAAAATATCAGTCTTGTAATTTTCTACTAATTACTCTCGAATACTCATTCTTTTCTAAATTCTTTCTTTGAATCCAGCAAAGTATTCATCCATAACTAATTCAAAATTATCTCCTAGTGATTTTATGAACTCACTAATCTATATGGTTATTGGTCGGGTAGTGTCCCATTTGACATTACTGATAGATGGGAAGGATTCTTGGAAATAGAAAAATATGCACATAATCAGTGAACCAAACTTACATGAGGTAGACTTTGCAGTCCTGATTGTTCTCATGTTTTCATCTAATTGCCTTAGTAGAAGTTTTGATAATTCTAACTGTAGTCCCTTCTTGATAATTTTGTGTGTTGTATCCACTACTTTGGATGCAATATTGTTCATCCTGCTAGCCTAAAATAATTTGTATCCTAAGACACATGCTCCAAATCTCATTTCATCATCTGTGATGGTGGATACCTTTAATCCTCTTCCATCCCATGTAACTCCTGTGTTCTTCTCAATGTCAACGCGAGGAGGGTGTTTAAGTGCCTTGGTTTTCTCGGTTATAGGATAAATAGTCACAACATGTATAACATCCCTGGTTATTGATTTTGGTTCATCTAGCCATATCTTTAGGTCATGCAGTCTGCTTAGCAGTAACCGAATCCATTCAGTCTTGAATTCCTTTGGGAATAATAGGGCATTTGTGAGCCATTTTACTTCAATGTGCTTATTTTCTTCTTTTATTCTTCCATCATCATTGAAAATCTTTTTGTAACCTTTATCTACCTTAAGATCTCCAATTTCTGTAATCTTGCAGTGAATATACACTTAGAAATCCTCAATAAGCAAAACCCTAGCTAGTATATTGGAGAATGCACCATCGTTGTTGAGTTGTGAAGCAACCTTGGGACCGATCTTGTAATGAGGTTCTTCACAAGTGGTATTCTTGATTATATTAACCCTTTTCTCCTTTGAATTATTATTCTTGGAGGTTCGTGAAGTAGTTGCCATCATTTCAGAAATTAGGGCTTTTTCACGTAAAAGAAAATAGAGTTCTCAGTGATTGTTGTTACTTAATTTAACCTTTTATGACTGCTAGTAATCTTTCTGAGTGTTGTGGAGAGGTCTAGACTCGCCTTGCAATCTGGTCATTTTGTCCTTTGGTTTTTCTTTTCTTCTTTTCTCAAATCACTTTGTGACTAATGAGCTCTTCCGTTGACTAGTTATAGACTTTTTTCCCTAATTCATGTCATAAATGCTTACCCACTTCTCAGTGTATGAAGATGGATTCATCAGGTAGCATGTACACTTCATTATGGGTGAGAATGAAATGCTTGGGATAGGTGTCAACTCATTACATTAATCGAAAGATCTTAGTATATGGAAAAGACAACATGTCGACTTTCATGATTACCGATGGAGCTCAGTTTACCCTAGTGACTTATCTTTTTGTGTTAACTGACGATGCTCGGTAAGTATAGACAACTTAGATTTGTATGTACACCAATGATTTTTGGTATGCATTAACCGATGAGATTGAATTCACATAATTGTAACAAGTAATACCATAGTGCATCTTCAATCATGCTACTTTGGCATTTCATCAATGTATAATGGAACTGATGCAAAATATAACTTGGTATAATGTAGTTTCATACTTACTTGTTCTGCTTAGGTGGGGGTGGTGATGTCACCAAAACCATTGGATAAGATGTCACCATTTGCATTGCTTGGTCCAGCTTCATCGGTGTTTGTAGCTTTCATCCCCATTTTGTTTCTCATCTTCCTGATGTCTTCAATTGTATTACCATTGGGAAAAGTGGTTGTCTTTGTCACTTGGTCTTTACAGTCCTATCTTAGATGACCAACTTTATGACAGTGTAGACATTCCATTATGGGGCTAGTCTAGCTCCTACACTTTCTCATCCATTGTCTCATGTAGTTTTTAGCTATGTGTCCAAATTTTCCACATGTTGTGCAATTTCCCCACGTGTTGTAGTCTCAAACATATGAGTTACGGACCCTTTTCAATTGATAATTAGTTTCATTTTTTTTAGGCTTCCATGCTTTCTATTTCTTCTTCCTACATTCAAGAGATGTGTGCCCATGCATTTTGCAAGAAGGACAATATTTATCCATGTAGGTTTCCTTCTTTGGTTGTTTCACCTCAGATTTACATTCATATGCTTTATGTCCTTTCTTGTTACATTTATAAAAAATTCCTATGAATGAAGGTGTGGAGCTACGAATATCTTTCATTTTTCTCCTACAAACATTTGATGTGTGGCCTAGTTTTCTACAGTGATTGCATGACTGCTTTCTTGGTCTTGTATTTGTGTAGACATTCTTTGGATCAGATTTGTATGGTAATTCTTCATTCTTGGTATACCCTAGTCCGGTATTGTTGTTGACTCTTCTCTATCCATCCAGAAAACTATCCATCCTTTTGGAACTCTCTTCAGATCTCTTGATCATGTCATTGTGTTGTTGCTGAATTCTTACTTCATGCTTCAGTTTTTCATTTTCTTCTCTTAGCTCGCCGATAGCCTCTATTATTTCAGTGCATTTTATGTTCATTCAGTTTGCCATTTGGAATTCAATTTAATGTACATCTACCAAATTAGTTTCCCTACAAAAGATTTATTTCTCATTGTCATATCATGTAACCCAGCACCCCCAGACTCTTTGCCTTTTTACATCTCTTGAAGAGAGATCAAGGTAATTATTTTGTCTCCCGAGATGTTTCCTGCCCAAAGAAAGTCTCTTAGGATTTTTTGGATGGATTGTATAATTGATGCAGGAGCTTTGAGAACTAAAATATAATAATTGGGAATTGCTACAAGCACTGTCTTTATGAGAAGGATTTTTCCTGCAAGAGAAAGCCATCTGGCTTTCCAAGCCAGTATCCTTGCCTTAATCCTCTCAATGATGGGTAGCCAATATGCTATTTTATTATCTCCTATAAAGAAGGGGATGCCTAGATATACTGAAGGAAGGGATTCTTCTGAGAAACCGAGAATTGAAACAATTATGTTGGTGATAATCAGATCAGAATTGAAAACATAGATCTTTGATTTCTGAGGATTGATCTTTTTCCCTGGTACTGCTGAATATAGGTCTAATGTTAGCTTAATTTTTTTAGCTTCCAAAGCACTGGCAGAACCAAATAGGAGAGTGTCATCTGCAAACAAAGAATGAGTAACTGAAATCTTTGTATCCCCTAGTAAAACTCCTTTCCATAGACCAAGATCATGAAAGTTTTGAATGAGTCTACTGAAAGCTTCTGCCATTAGAATAAAAAGGGCAAGGGATAGGGGGTCACCTTTTCGAATCCCTTGTGTTGATTTGAAGAAACTAGTAGGAGATCCGTTAATAATCACAGAGAAGGTCGCCCCCAAAATACATGATCAAATCCATTTACACCATCTTTTGTCAATGCCAAACTTTCAAAGAACTTTAAAGAGAAAATCCTAGAAAACTCTATCATAAGCTTTCATCATGTCCAACTTGATAATGAAGCTTGGGGACTTGCATGTGGCAATCGAGTGCAATGTCTCATGTCCAACTAGGGCACCTTCCATAGTCTCTGTCCCTGGCACAAAAACTCCTTGTTCTGGAGACACTATACTAGGAATTAGATGTTGTAATCTTAGATAAATTGCTTTAGTAATGATCTTATATATTGTATTGCAGAGAGAGATAGGTCTGAAATCTGAAAAAGATCTGGGAGCCTTTATCTTTGGGATGATGGAAATATTTGTTGTGCTGAAAATTTTTAGCATTGATTTACTTTTTCTTGACTCTTCAAGAACACTCAGCAGCTCCCACCCAAGAAAATCCCAACATACTTGATAGAATGCAGCTGAGAATCCATCTGGGCCAGGGGATTTATCAGGTGTTATGAGAAAACCACCTTTTTTACCTCAAAAATTGTGAAAGGAGCTAGCAGACGGATGTTATCAGCTTCTCAAATAATGGTGGGGATTGCTTGAAGAATGTCTTGCATTTGGGAAGCTGAAGGATTCAGATGAAGGGATGGCACTAGAAGATCCTTAAATAATCTAACCCCTTCTTGATGAATGCCCTGGTCATCTAAAATTAAGGTGCCAGATTGTGCATTAAGAATGGAGAAAATCCTACTGGCAGCACATTTTTTCTTAGCTGATGCATGAAAATATTATGTATTTTTATCTCCCTCCCTTAGCCAAAGTTCTCTTGATTTTTGATGCCATTAAATCTCTTCACGAGAGCATAATTCTTCCCAATCTGCTTGTAATTTTTTCTGGTTAAGAAAATCCTCCTTATTCAGCCCTTGATGAATTGTTTTGTCCAAAATATCCGAGAGTTGCTGTTTAACCTGACCTTTCTCCTTAAAAATGTTTCTAAAAGAAACCTCATTCCACTTTTTAATTTCTTTTCTAATGAATTTAAGTTTCTGGGAAAATTGATATATATTTTATCCCTCACATGGAGGTGCATTCTCCCACCATTGTTTCAAAAGAGGAAGAAATTGTGGATGTCTTAGCCACATCTTTTCAAACTTGAAAGAGGGATGATGTAGAGGGCCTGGTGTGTTCGAGGGTAGAGTGAGTTGTAAAGTGATAGGAGAATGATCTGAGCCTGGGCATGATAAGATCTCTGAATGGAAAGTAATTCCAATAAGCTTCCAGTCAATAGTAATCAAAAACCGGTCCAACCTAACTGTAATTTGAGAGAAATATGCTATTTTATTAGTCCATGTGAAAGAGCTCATTACAAGCTCAATGTCCAATAGTTTATTGTCTTCCACAAATTTTAAAAAATCACTGATGGTTTTCACTGGTGGAGATATGCCCCTAGTTTTCTCGGATGCTTTTAATATAGCATTAAAATCTCCCCCCACAATAATTTCTTGGTTGTCCTGAAGTGAATAAGATCCGTCAGATGGAGCCAGAGAGTTGTTACAGTAATCACTTATTAATTAAATCATGTTGATTTAATTAGTTAAGTTGTTTTATTACTCTTAGGTGCATTAATAATTAATTCTTTTATTTATTATTAATGTGCAAACCTAGCTTTTACCTTTTAGGGTTTTGTTCACCTTTTTAAGGTTGAACTTTGTAATTATTGTTCATTAATTCAGATTATAATTTTGCTCTCACATTTTGAGTAACTTCTGAGTTCTTCATCTTTTTCCTTCTTTATGCTTTCTTCCTGTAACAGGAATTTTTCATGCAGCTATTCTTGGGTATAATCAGATCACTATTTCTCAGATCCTTCATGGTATCAGAGCCCCTCTATTGCTACCTGTTCTGGAGTGTTTGAAGTGTGTTTTGAAGGAGAAAATCTTAGCTTTTTGGGGGGGTTTTATCTTCAATCCATGGGTGAAATTTTATTTGGAGTATTTTTGGCCTAAATGGATCTCACCATTGCGTCCAGAAGGTATGGGAAAGTAAAATTTCATATAAAGTTTGTCCATTTTGGACACAGTTGAAATTTGGGCCCTATTTTTGCATTCAAAGCTCTTGGCACATTTTTCAAGGCAAAAATCTGCCTCGATTTCTGTGCCATCTTGATTTCTATACTACCTCAATTTCTGTGCCACCTTGATTTCTGTGCCACCTCAATTTTTGTCCTACCTCGATTTCCATACATGGAGGAGAGAGAAAATGACTATCATTTTTTTTAATATTTTTTAAAAAAATATTAAGTTTTTTTAATATTTTTTTCTTTAACAAAAAAAAAAAAAACATGTTTTTTTTTGTGTTTTTTAATATATAAAAAAATATACATA
>MU224422.1:5350306-5417931 GCA_018584345.1 Thuja plicata
TTTTTTTCAAAAAAATAATTACTATTTTTTTTAATTGTTTTTTTCCATAAAAAAAACAATTGTTATTTTTTACTGTTTTTCTCATTTAAAAAATGATATTTTTTTTCTACCAAATTTGGTGGGAATTTCGGAGGTAGTCCAGATTTGGAGGGTTTCGCCAGTTTAGCCGGGCTTCGCCATTTTTGGCTGAGGTTTCTTCCGGTTCATTTGGTTTTTGACCTACTAGTGGTGTTTTACTCATAACTTGAGCAAACGGAGGTATTTTTCCAACTTCTTTATATCATCGGAAATCTCTTTCTGAGCTCTTTCCAATGATGGAGGTTGGGGTTTTGGGTTCTACTATTTTGATAGTAGATTTTATTGTCAAAGTCTGATGTCTATTTTTTACCTTCCGGGAGCCATATCTTGCTAATCCGGACTCTGTTTTTGGAAAACCAGATATCATCAGAAAGCTAGTTCTATGAGTTATCTAGTTATAGGGGTCATTTATCTAGATTATTCTCTAGGTTCTTTCTCCTCTAAGTCTTGCATCTTTCACACTCTGGCGGATTACTTGGGTTCTACAGGTCCTGGGATCTCTTCTACTATTCTTCTGGCTCACTCTTCTTTCTAACTTCTGAGCATTCTATGCTTCTCTTTTGTAGCATTCTCTTTTTTGTAAACACATTGAGATAAAGTGCCTTCTTTTGCATATCTGAGATTTTGAGCACCTTGTGTTTGTTTGTACTCGCACTCAGTTATAAAGTGTCATGGGGGGTTATGATATTTTGCCTTTTGTGCTCATCCACCTTTGTCAAGTGAGCATACCTTCCATGACATTATCCCATGCTGTGTGTCTGTGACACCACCCTTTATCCTATGATTGTACTTTAGTTGCATTGTTGGTGTTCCTGATTCTTCTTTCTGTAGATGTTTCTGGCATTGCATTTCAGTGTTCCTGTCACCCCTCTCCCTGTTAAGCATTATGGGGGGGTTCACCTATTGGTTCTATTGCTTCACTGGTTCGGTTGAGTGATCTACGTATTCTATTTTTGTTCCTATGTACTAGGCAGATGCAGTGGCTAGGCACCTATGCATTTCGGTGAGATGGTTCATCTACTATATAGACACTCATTCATTCCTACTTTTGGAGGTCACCTCTTCTATTGATCAGCTCTTCAGACTTTGTCTTCTCTACCTGGTCATGCACTATTTCAGTGGGGGTTCCAGCAGTTACTTCTGACAGTGTTTGCAGCTTCATGCTTCAAAGATGCTTCTTGCTCTTTCTTGTTCCTTTCTTTGAGACATTTCCCTAGATTGGAGGCTTTGTTTCCTTCATCTAGTCCATCTCTTTTTGGGGTAGAGTTTTTCCCACTGGGTTTTCCCTATTTCCCCACTTTACAGAGATTTCATGTATTGGGTACCTGATCAGGCTTTGTTGCCGGGACCCTTCTTTCCTGCTTTCATAGCTGTGCTAGGTTAGCTTACCTCCTGAGCTTCACTTAAGGGGGGTGTTAGAGTAATCATTTTTTAATTAAATCATGTTGATTTAATTAGTTAATTTGTTTTATTACTCTTTAGTGCTTAAGCTTTCTCTTAGGTGCATTAATAATTAATTCTTTTATTAATTATTAATGTGCAAACCTAGCTTTTACCTTTTAGGGTTTTGTTCACCTTTTTAAGGTTGAACTTTGTAATTATTGTTCATTAATTTAGATTATAATTTTGCTCTCACATTTTGAGTAACTTTTGAGTTCTTCATCATTTTCCTTCTTTATGCTTTCTTCCTGTAACAGGTATTTTGCATGCAGCTATTTTTGGGTGTAATCGGATCAGTATTTCTCAGATCCTTCAAGAGCTTGCTTGTCATTTGTAGCACTGGGTCCATACACTTTAATTAAGATAAAGGACAATTCAAAAACAATGACATTTAACATTTGGAAATTATCAGCCTATGCTAAGCAAGGAGCTTGAACAGATTTAGGGTTCCATAATATGGCCAGGCCCCTTTATGCACCATTACCCTACTATTGAATAGATTGTCAGGCGCTCCACTTCCCTATTGACTTATCAAAAATCTCTTGAGACATTTTTGTTTCTTGTAATAAAATAATGTCAGCCTTCATAGACTCAAGCTCTTGCTTAATTCTATGTCTTTTGTCAAAGGCATTCAAGCCTCTAACATTCCATGATGCAATCTTCATTATGGACAAGAAGAACAATTTGTCCTCCTTGTCTCTCTTTTTGATGGTGTAAATTTACCATCCAATGTAGACTGAATACCCACATCTATCTCCACCCTGGTCTGGATATTCTTTGGCTTCCTTCCCCACTGCTTAGGAGTCAGAGATAGCACAATTTTTTGATTCAGAGTCTGTTCAATTGATAAAGAGACTTGATGATCAAAAACTCTACCCAGAGGGCTCCAATGATCTGGGTTTTGAGCTTGGATTGGCTTATCCAACAACTCATGTGAGATCTGGTTGTGATCACCTTCAACTGATTGTCCTTAGATATCCCATATCACTTCATTATTTTGTAGATCTACCAGGGGTTGAAACACTTGAAGTTCACTGTTGCAAACTTCCTGGAGCATATTGATGTCTGGAAGAGGCTCATCTTGAAATGAAGGTTGAGAGGCTACATTGATTGAATCTTGCATCACGTTGGCTTGATTTGTAGAAATTGATTCCCTGTGTTTCTTAAAATCTTCATGATGAATAATACCCTCCTCTGCGATTTCATATATGATTTTAGTAGCCAACTCAATCAATAGTTGTTCTAATAAGTTCCAAGCTCTAAGATTGACTAAAGCCTCTTTGTTAAGTATTTCTTGTGAAATAGGCATCTTAATAGATGAGGCCTGATACATAAGGTGATGTACTAAGATATCAATCTCTTGATTAGGCACATGTGACAACTCCCATCCAATGGATCGAATCTTAGTGGAGTAATGTTTCAATGAAAGGAGAAAGCTCACTGCAAACATGAAAAAGATGGGCATCTTGTAATCATAAGAAAAGACTTGATGTTGCATCTACCTAGCAGACTTAATAAGCTCTGTACAAGGATGTTGATTATGATCCTACCTCAAATGGACATAATAGGAGGAACATTTTGACAGATTGGTGCAGTGATCCTCAGACACCGTCATGAAAGACTTAGTCGAGATATTACATTGTGAAGTGAAATGACCTAACTGATGTTGGTGTTTTTCAAGTGAGGCCTCATTTTGAAGAACAATAGACTACTCCCAAACTCCCCACTTAGATTTCAAGGTGATAAAACTTGGAAGCTTCTTGGATGGGTCAACAAGAATATAGATTCTTGTATCTTGAATAGGAAGCTCAAAAGGAAGCAAATCGTGTTTAGTGAAAATGCCAATCCTATTGGCAATAATTTCTATAATTTTAGACTCCTTATATTCCAAGGGCAGATTTGGCCGGCATATCCAAATAGGGAAATAAAGGGGGAAGCTACTATCAAATCTAAGATTTGGGGTCCAAAGTGTAGTAAAAATGCCAGACCCATTATAGAACCAGCTTTTGCCCTTATGAATATTATCCCTCTCAATTGAGGAAGAAAACTTGTCCATAAAGAAACCCAGGTCATCATCCAAACTAAATATGTCTGATAGACCCACCCAGTTCTGAAAATCCCAGTCCTTAATATCAGAAAATGGAAGGAAATTATTGGAGAACTTACCAATGATAGTCATTTCCCGAAAAAGACCAATTTGTTTCTAAAGTAAATTTTCTAGTAGAGTGATACTGAGTCTATTAGACATGGCATTGCCAAAAGAAGAAATAACCTGATCTGCTGAGGAATGCGGGGATTTTGTTTGCCAAACTTGGTACGAATTGTTTAGGTTGAAGGGTGCTCTAGAATCCACCTACTAGAAGGTGTGAGCTCTAACCCCTCTAGGATTCTAGAGAGCATTAGTGGGTTTGTCCTGATCTGACCTAGGACCAGGAGAGTGATGGATAATAATAGGTGAGCCAGGTGGAGTGCCTTCACAAATGTCAAAAATTGGTTGAGGTTGAGGGTACCGAGCATGACCTTTCCTGAATCGCCCATAGAATGAAGATTTTTTTCTCTAAAAACCATGAAGGTGATTTGAAATTTTTTCCCGCCCATACTGATATTTGAACTGGGAATGTCAATAAGGGGGTTTTCCAATAAAATCAACTTGAGCATGGCGACTAGCAGCTTGAGCAGAGGTTTCCCCTTTCTCAAAAGTGGAGGCAATGGGGTGTTCATTTGACTGAATCCCCTTATTTACCTAAAGAGGACCCTAGAAATGATGGGATGGAGGGGGCGAGGATTTAAAATGAAATCTAGGGTTAACGAAGAAAGGCTTTGCAAGCTGGACAATGGCTTTACCTCAAAAAATATTGGAATCAGTGGAATCATGACTGTGAGCCTGACGCCCAAAAAAATTTTGCTAAAAGGGACAAGATTTAAAGCCTCGGGAGACTTGAGAAGGTTTTCTTGAAGTAGCAGGCTGGACAATAGGTGGGCCTCGAAAGAGACTAGAAAAATCATGCGAAAAGGGAGAATCATGAACTTTATACTGACCCCGCCTGAGTTGAGTACTGGAATGTTCTCTATCAAGGAAAAACTGAAGGAACATCTGACTCTGAGATGGTAGAGGATTCCTTCTACCATGCACTATCCAATCCTGACCTTCATTCCTAGAATTCCCTACTTTCTTCCTGCTTGTGATCGCCCTACTTGCTCACCTATAAATTTCCATATTTGATAAAAGTGATCGCGAGTTCGAGTATTTACAAAGGATTGTTAAATCCACCTTTCTTGAAAGGATTTCTTCTATTTGCTACACTTGTTAGAATGTAGATAAATATACTCATTGACCTGAGTGTGTGCAATCTACAAATTTTGATTACAGATCCATTAAATTCACATGTACAATCTATCACTTAATGTAATTGATTAATACCTTTGTTGCTCGATAGCCTTGATTCTTGGTTCTTGATAACTTATTTCATCTTTTGTTGTTCTACTTCTTCAAATTCTTAGCCATATCCATAGATGTGCTCCTTGGCTACTATCATCCTCGCATCCATTTAAAATTAATGATTAAACATCTATTTATATAATAGATTGACCTATTTTAGTTTCATGTATTACAAAGATAACTCTATGATCAAAGGTTTACAACTTGACCTTGATCTCCTAGTTTGCATGTTTTTAATTAGTTACACTGATTAAAATAATTATATTTTTCTTGATTTTCCCTTAAGACATGGTTTTAAATCAAATCAAAATGCTAAATATAAAACATAAGTGTTTTATCTGATGTGGAAGTCAGATCCACATTTCTCAGGACATAACTGACTTTCGGTGACTGATGCTCCGGTTGCTCTGAAATTCTTTTGGTGTTCCTCCTGTGATCTGTCTGTTGGGTTCCCTTTCTCTTTCAGGTTCCTCTCTTGTCTACTCTTTCATTTTTTAGTGTAATCTTCTCCCTGGGTTCCTCTATCAGTTTCCTTTGTTGGTTTCCTCTTCAACATTTTCAGTTTATACTGTAAAACTGTGTTGTCAGGTTTCTCTTGAACTTAACACTTTCGGTGACCTTTGTTATCTATAATTTTGGTTTGTATTGAAAGTTTGTCTTTTGGTGTAGGTGTTACCAATGGTTCAAAAAGTGTTTTCCCTTTGCATACTAATGGAAAAAAGTGTCTTCGGTCATTATCTTTATCTTCAGCAATGTAACAAACTTTCTTACCTTTGTCCTTGTAATCTCAGTTATCTCTTCTGTCATACTATCGATTGCTTTTCTAGTCTCGGTCAACCTTTCTATTGTTAGATCTATCATTTCTTTCATCATTTTTTCTATTAGGGAATCTTGCAGAAAAATGGCTAATCTCTTTATAGTTAAAACATATCAAAGGTAGTTTACCTTTATATCTTCATTTACCTTTCTACAATCTTCTAATCATTAAATCTTCAAGTTCATCAAGTTCCTTGTCCTCACTATCACTTTCATTGTTATTTCTGATGATGTGTTTTCTGCTAGATTTACCAATTTTCAAAGTAGACATAAAGGTGGATTCCATAGATGGTACAATACTATTATCAAAGTTATTCAGCACAAAAGAGATCAATCTTCCAACAAGACTATCAACAATAATGTTATTTCTAGGTTCTTCTCTCATTTCATGTATTGTAGAGACTCTTATAGAATAAATAGGCAATAGAGGTCTAAGAATATTACTCACAATAGTGTCTTCATCAATAGTTCCACCAAATCCTCGAATAGCATTCACAAATTCCTTAAGTTGGGTATCGTACTGTGTTATGTTCTCTCCTTCCTTCATTCTCATATCATCAAACTTTCCTCAAAGACTTTCAGCTTTAGCTACTAGTACATTTGTATTTCCTACATAAACTAGTGTAAGTTGATGCCACATCTGATTGACATTTGTACATGTCTTGATGTCTTCAAATTCTGCATCAATAAGTGAAGAAGAAATCTCCACCATGATAAGGTTATTTTTATGTTTTCTTCCATCTGACTTACAGTTAAAGGTCCAAAAGGTAGAATGAATTCATTATCTAGATAATCTGCAATGTTGTCTCTAATTCCAGAGAGGTATAGTCTCATTCTAATTTTCCATGTTGATAATTTATCCTTTTTCATCTTAGGTGCATCTCTCTTATACATCTTGTGATCTTTAGCTTAATTCCTTCAAAAATTTCTTCTAAGCATTGTACGATCTTATACCAATTGTTAGAATAACTGAGGGGAGGTGAATCAGTTACAATTAGTTTCATCACAAATTATCCTAAAGTCCCAAATTCCTCCTGATGTATATCAAAAAAAGTTTCAACATATAATTTAACTTGGTGAAAATTTATTTTGTAATCTTAGACTTTAGTCAATAGTGTTTACCGAATATCAGTAAATTAATATTGTGATTATCGATCTAGGTCAATAAAGTAAAGTGTATAGTAAAATAACAATCCACAACATTCATGCATATTGACACATATATTTTTAATCTGGAAACCCTTCTAATGGAAAAAACCACCTGGGACCGGTAACCCAAAATATTTTCACTCTTCTGAAGTGAGCTCGGTGAAGAGCCAACCTTGTTAAAGGTTACAGTGCACACTATTAAATGTGACCTGGTTAGAGGATTTAAAACTAATAGTTCTCTCTTGACCATGCATTCACTATGGGGTCAACAAGAAAACACTCAAAATTCATTAGAATGTCATAATAAAGACTTTCACTATCCTACTCGGTCAAGGGATTTATCTGTAACTATGGTTAAACTGGTACAGGAATAATCTAATTCAAATACAACTCTGTTTTAGCTTATTTTCAAATCTATGTTAAGTACATAATACCTATAATCAATTTGAGCACTTTAGTTCATCTCATTCACCATACTCTGTTATGCTCAGTAATGCTCTTTCCTCTATTTGTCTGGTGATGTTTGTAGAAAATGCTCAGTTCTGTCCTTAACGAGTTTGATAAGTCATGCATAAACTTCATGTGTGTGCTTCAGTTGTGTACATGATTCAAAAATGAATTTCTTGTCTCTTACATAGACACCATGTCTCATTTAATTTTCATCCTTTATATTTGGTTGCTTAATCTTCATCGTTAATTATCTCGCTTGATCGTTCCTTGGCAGTTGTGTTAAAAATACATTTCAATCTTTGTCTTCTGATCTTCATTGAATTGTCATAACCGTTTGATCAAATAACAAAATTTATATTTTACCTTGAAATCATCAATTTCCAAATCAAAATTAGTCAACCTCAGTTTGAATTATTTTCTCGGTCAATACCTTGTTCTGTCAGTGATCCCTAGCTCGGTTATCACTATGCTCGGTATACACTATAGTTTACTCAATGTTCATTGTCTCTCTGTGTATACAAAACTCATCATTTTCTGACCATAAAAAACATTATTTTTTTGAGTTCTTCAATTCATAAGAAGTGTTTTCCACCATAATAATACTCAAATAAGTTGACGTCAATGACAATAAATTAAGTGATAGCGTTTATCATCACATCTGCAACTCGGTTGAATATCAACAAATGACCTCAAACATCAAATCAGTTGTAGTTCATCATGCAATATTGACAATATTTAGCCAAAAATTTAGGGCTTTGAATTTAATGTAGCACCCACAGAAGAAGACAAACAAATATGCTTCAAAAAAGGCCATAAAGTTGTGGTTGCATGCCACCACATAGAATCATGTGGCCAAAGCCAAGATTTAGGTGCGCCTGTTCACATACAGGTAAATAGGCCTAATTAAAAATAATTCAAATTGAATATTGAGATAAATTCTATTTGATGTTAATTCTGAACAAAAATTAACTATTTTTGTTTTAAAAACCAAACAATGATAACAATTTGCATGACATTTCACTGCAGCCTTCTAATCCTTGCACAAAACCTACACATGACGAAAGCCCTGATGTGCATCACAATGATGGAGGTATTCATTTTCTATTGAAAATCAATTATGTAATTATTAATACAATTTAACATCTTAAATTACAATTGCTGTAACATTTTTGTGAATATTTTAGAGCAAGCAGAATGTCATGGTGACGGAGTGGAGCATGAGCTTAGTGTTCAGCATGTTGAGGTTGGGGCTGAACAAAATATGATTGTAGATGACGTGGCACTACCTAGTAAAGAAAAATCTATGTTATGCTCTTTTGATTAATAAAATACTTTTAACATTAATGAAAAAATGTTGTGAATTTAACCCATTTATTTATTATTGTTACGGTACCCCCTTTGGTGCAACAACCTCGTCCTCCAAAAAATATGAGGAGCCATCATATCATAAGATCAGAACCACAAGAGGAGGAGAACTCTGAAGATATTGATGTTCCTATTAGCATTTACCTTAA
The DNA here is from genome assembly GCA_018584345.1 of Thuja plicata. Lineage (NCBI taxonomy): Eukaryota > Viridiplantae > Streptophyta > Pinopsida > Cupressales > Cupressaceae > Thuja > Thuja plicata. Next base: position 5,359,193 of record MU224422.1, read on the forward strand.
AAAACTAAAGAAAAAACTTTAAAAAAAAATGATTGTTATAAACCTTGTTTGATAATGCAAGAACGTTGTCGTAATGAATGTGTTGTGGAATTATTGATGAATGTTGCATATTAATTAATTTTATGTCATGTTAATGAATGTTATGTGATTACAATGATTAAAGTGTTAATGAATTTTTTATGAATGTTGATGTTTTAATGAATTTTATGTCATGTTAATGAATCTTATGTGATTATAATGATTGAATGTTATAGTTTGTAAATGGATGAGTGAATGAATGAAATATGTAATTAGATGTTAATGGGGAATTTAGAGTGAATATAGGGGGGAGGGTCCAAATGAGCTTCCACCTTCATGTGGTTGGCCTTATTAAGTAGAGAATATTAAAGTATTCTTGAAACCAAGTGAAGCTCAAACTAAACCAATAAACACCTACCCATTTAGTTTTGAAAGTTGGAGTTGTTCATTTTTTTCATCATTTTGGAGATTATGCACAATGCCTTGAAGACTTCTCCTCAAAGCAGCTAGGAAACATAAATTTTTCTAATGTGTTTCAACTGATTTTTTTAGAAGTCTTCAAGTATTTGAGCTGCGATAGTTCAACAAGGGGAAATGATTGTCTATATCAAAGGCATGCCTGATATTATTAGGCATGCCTTCAATATAGAGATAGTTGAGGTTGAAGATAAAGGCATGCTCATATTTAGGACAGAATTTTTTCACGACTTAATAAATTTTTTTAGAGAGAAGGAATGGTCATTAAATTTAGCTAGTTTTTTAGTTTTTTTTTTAGAGAGAAGGGATACTCATTAAATTTAGTTAGGCCATGTAAAAACCATCCTATCTTTGATGGTGACTTGGTTTTTTGTATAAATCCCCTCATTTCCTAAGAGTGGGAAACTCTCAACTTAATTGTAGATGCTATGTGAATGTTGTACATATGATGCATCCTCTTATTAGAACACTCACCATTTGGATTTTACTACATTTGTGTTTCAGGTTTTTAGATCATCTGATTTTCTTCCTAATATCAATGTGGATTGAGTGGACTCATAAGTTGCATGTGGATTTGGTATGGTTCCTAGTACACATTGTGCATGATGCAAGGAACTATGCATAGGGTTGTTGCTAGTTTGTTGGGTAAGAAATAAGTGTGCACAAAAAGGTAGAAGGAAGCCTTGTAGAGCTAGATGAATAATCAGTCACTATCTCCTCTCCAGTCTCAAATTTTGACAATTTTTTTCTTTGATGTAGCATATTATGAAGTTTCTTACTTTATAGTTTTTCCATGCCATCCCATTCTTCTTGGATTCACACTATTATTAAGTTGGGTGATTGTGTACAAAATATAATTTTTTTTGTAATGATTAGGTTTGATTTAATCTCCTTTGTATGAAATATGTATGAATCCCATGTTCAGATTTCCGTAGTAGTTTATAGGATTAGTTTAGTTACTCAGACTACAAGGAATACTAAAATCTAGCTTTTATCCTATTGATATTTGTGATTCTCTTCCAACATTTTGTACCTTTGTCGAGGTTTGGTTTGGGATTGATTTGTGCTTTAGATTTTATAGTGCACATTTAGACAAGAATTAAATGGCTTCACAAGTAGTTTCTAGATTCTTCTTCTTAGCTCTTTTTGTAATGTTGCTTTGTCTAGAAAAAAAACCTAATCAACATTGTGTTGATCTGTGATGCAACACTAACTTTAGCCATACCTACCTTGAAAATTCTTCACAACAACTATATTCTGGGGATTCATTAGGTTAGAGGAGAAGAAGGCGATACATAGATATAGTCTCAGATATTTCTCAGCTCTGTTTATTTATGTGGATTGTTCTTTACAATGACTTTTTTGTGATGCCAATTTAATTTAAGAAGCTACTGTCCAATTTCTAATTTATTTTACTTTTACTCCTATATATGTCTTTGATTTAAAATGGAAAAGTTCTTAATTTCAGTTGATTAGGCTTTAGAAAATAGAGTGTTGTTGTAAAAGAAAATTTTAAATGTTGTAGGTTTGAAGCTAGTTTTGCATCATTCCAATGATATTTTTGGGTGTCATGAGTTCATGTAAGATTAGAGAAATTTAGTGGAGATAGTAATTAAGAGGTAAAATAAATGTAATTTTTAGAGGGAGAAGGGGATACATAAACAATAGTCTTAGATACTTCTCATTCATGTTTATTTGTGTGCACTGTAATGTGTAATGAATTTTTATTATCATGTTTATTTAATATAAGAAGTTACTTTCCAGTTTCTAAGTTCTTTTACTTTTATTCATGTACGTGCCTTTGTTGTAAAAGGGAAAAGTTCTTAATTTTAGTTGATCATGTTCCAGAAAATTAATTTGTTGTGAAGAGTTTTTTAAGGTTGCAGGTTTGAAGATAGTGTTGCATTAAACTGGAAAGTGTATAATATTTTAGATTAAATCTTGTATTCATAATTATTCCTCAAATTCTGCAATGACATCAAATATTGAATGTGATATGACTATAGCAGATATAAGAAGATTCATGAACCAGGTTCAACAAGTTGAAGATCTTTGATTGCTTGCATGTTTCATCTTTCTTTGTCTATTTTTTTTTCAATCTATCAAGTACCAAGCTTCCAAGTAAATGAAATTTTAGCATTATTTTCTTGAAAATTTCACTTCTTAATTGATGGGTTGCAGATTGGCGCCAGCTTGAAGAAATTTTTAATTTTCTTTGATCACATTTTGGGGTTTGAGCCCTAAGTCTCACTAGCTTATAAAATACATTGAAAAACACATTCTTGAATAGGATTTGAGATCTATTTTTGTGTGTTTCTTTTAAAATTTGACACATTTTTCATTGCAAGAATTATTATATATGCATATGTTTGTTGTCCTTAATGTATCATCTAAACAAAAAATGTATGTCCCTTCAAAATACTATGTATATACTGAGTGAGATTTGATAGTAGTAGGATTACTGAAATTTAATCAAGAGAAGGTATATTTTATCCAAATGCACATAACTAGTCATGAGCTTATTGCATGCTTAATATATGATCTAATGCCTTTTCTTTTTTTTCCTTTTTTTGAAGCAGGTTTGAACAACCTTTCATTAACAGGTTAGTTCAAATTATCTCTTGTGATGGTTTGGGGTATTTCTTGCAACTATGGAGTATTGCTAAATTTTTCTATTATGTAATTTGATGCATTCATATAGGTCAACTTAATATATGAGCGTATGTTTTTTTTTGAAGTCCAAACATAATTCTATTATGATTCAATTTTAACTAATTATTGTTGTCTCATATATCTTTTAGATAAGAATAATCAATAGATGACTTGGGAGGATGGAATTTTAACATTCCTGATGACCAAAATTTTCCTAATGTTGTCCAAGGGCAACTAGAATCCATAAAATTTTAATCTATTTCAAGAACATTTTAGAAAGGAGAGAAATTCAAACAAGTTTAATGCATAGAAAACTTAAAAGCAATGTAAGTCATATATCTTTGTTGCCAATCTTTGTCGACCACAAGCTTCAACATCAACCATAAAATACAATTGATTTCAAATGCCAATATGGTTAAATCTTAAGAAAAATGTTATGAATTGATTGTATTGATTATTGACCAGTACCTAAACCTCTCAAATTTAATCAAACTCCTTAGTTCAATCTGAATCTGTCGTATAACCTTGAAGACAGTAGGAAACTATCACTTCAACAGTGTTCAAATGAGTGCATATTTCAAAAGAAAACTAGAAAGTGTATGATATCTAACATGAAATCTTGTATTCATAATTCATCTTGAAATTCTGCAATGACATCAAATATTTCATGTGATATGACTATAGGGCATATAAGAAAATTCTTGAACCAGGTTCAACAAGTTAAAGATATTTGATTGGTTTCCTATTTCATCTTTATTTGTCTATTGTTGATTTCAATCTATCAAGTTCCAAGCTTCCAAGTAAATGTAATTTTAGCATTATTTTCTTTCAAATGTCACTTCTTAATTGATGGGTTGCAGATTAGCACCATCTTGAAAAAAACTTTACTTTTCTTTGATCATATTTTGGGGTTTGAGCCCCGAGTCTCGCTAGCTTATAATATACATTGAAAAATGCATTCTTGAATAGAATTTGAGATCTATTTTGTATGTTTATTTTAAAATTTGGCACATTTTTTATTGCAATAATTGTTATATATGCATACATTTATTTTCCTTAATGTATCATATAAACAAAGAATGTTTGTCACTTCAAAATACTATGTATATATCGAGTGAGATTTGACAATAGTAGGATTACTAAAATTTAATCTAGAGAAGGTATATTTTGTCCAAATGCACATAACTAGTCCTGGGCTTATTGTAGGCTTAATATATGATCTAATGCATTTTCTTTTGTGTATTTTGATGCAAGTTTGAACAACATTTCGGTAACAGGTTAGTTCAAATTTTCTGTTATGATGGTTTGGGGTATTTCTTGCAACTATGGAGTATTGTTAAATTTTTTTGTTGTGTATTTTGTTGCATTCATATAGGTCAACTTTATATATGAGCATATGTTTTTTTTTTAAAGTACAGACATAATTCTATTATGATTTTATTTTATTTTATTACTTTTGTCCCATATATATTTTAGATAATAATAATCAATAGATAACTCAAGAGGATGACATTTTAATATTCCTGGTTACCAAAATTTTCCTAATGTTGTCCAAGGTCAACTGGTATCCATAAATTTTTAATCTATTTCAAGAACATTTTAGAAAGGGGAACAAGTAAAAAATTACAATGCACAGAAAACTCAAAAGGAATCTAAGTCATATATATTTTTTGCCAATCTCTATGGACCACAAGCTTCAACATCAACCATAAAGCATAATTGATTTCGAATGTCGATATAGTTAACTCTTAAGAATAATACTATGAATTGATTGGATTGATTATTGACCAGTGCCTAAACCTTTGAAATTTAATTAAACTCCTTAGTTCAATCTAAATCCTATGTATAACCTTGAAGATAGAAGGAAACTATCACTTCAACAGTGTTCCAAGAAGTCCATATTTCAAAAGAAAATTGGAAAGTGTATGATATCTGAGATAAAATCTTGTAGTCATAATTCTTCCTCAAATTCTGCAATGACATCAAATATTGCTTGTGATATGACTATAGGAGATATAAGAAGATTCATGAACCAAGTTCAACAAGTTAAAGATCTTTGATCGGTTTCCTATTTCATCTTTCTTTGTCTATTGTTGTTTTCAATCTATCAAGTTCCAAGCTTCCAAGTAACCAAAAATTTTATTAAAGTTAAAAAGGCATTTTCACTTATTAATTAAATCATTATTGATTTAATTATTAAGTCACTTTTTATCTCTATTTCACTTATGCTAAACTTTAGGTGTGCAATAATTTATTCTTTTATTAATTATTCATGCAACCTAGGTTTCTCCATCCTTCGTAGGGTTTTGATCTCCTTTATTAGGATTGATCACTTTGTAATTATGTATCTCTCTAGGGAATTCCCTTGATTCCTTCTCTGAATGATATTTTATATTTTTTGGACATTCTGAGTTGTGTCTCCATTCTTTTATTTGTACAAGTCATTTTGTTGTAGGTGATCTTGTCTTATAAATTCAATGAATTCTAACATGGTATCAGAGTCTTGCTAGACCATCCCTTTCTTAGGTTTTTTGAAAATTTTTGGGAGTGCCGAGGTTTTCAAATTTTTAGATCTGTTTGTGTGGATCTCAAGAGTATTTTTTATTTGGAGCACTTTGAGCACAAATGGACATTGTGGATGTGCTCAAAATGCCCAAAAACCCCTATTTCCATATATCGCATGTCAAACTTGGGAAAAGTTGCCATCTGAGGCAAAAAAAATTGCGCATGCCCATTTTTGGGCACAAAAATTGAGGCAGTGGCAAAAAGAAATTATTTTTTGTCCCCGTGGGCCCCAAGGCTGCGAGCCTCACAAGGTCCATGTAGAGAAAAGGACCGTGGGTCCCAAGGGTACCCGCAGGCCCCAAGGGTACTCGCAAGCCCCAAGGCCACGGGCCCCATGGGAGTCGCACTAACCGTAAGGCCCTGGACCCCAAGGGAGCCACGTAGAACCCAAGGTCACAGGCACATAGGAGCCACACTGGCCCATGGCCGCAAGCCCCAACCCTTTTTTTAATATTTTTTGAAAATGAAAAAAATGTAAAGTTTTTTTTTCTTTAATGAAAAAAGACATGCATTTTTTTATTATTTTTTTTATAAAAAAACAATTTTCTTTTTTCTGCCAAATTTGGCTGAAAAGTTGGAGGTTGTACAAGATTTGGAGAATCACCAGTTTAGTAGGGCTTCACCAATTTCAGCTAAGGCTTCATGAGGTTCATTTAGTTTTTTGACCTCCTGGTGGTTTTTTGCTCATAACTTAAGAAAACGGAGGCATTTTTTTCCAAACAAGATATCGATGGAAAGATGGTTCTGAGGTCGATCTAATTTTTCAAGTTTAGTTATCTAATTTTACCATCTTGCAGGTTTTATTTCCAGTTGAAGTCAGGGTTCCATTTTGTGCTTCGGTCACTATATCTTTCTCCTCCAGACTCCATTTTTTGACTTTCGCATGGCATCGAAAAGCTAGTTCCATTCTTCTTCTTCTTCTATGGGTCTCACACCCAGAATTTGCTACAAGTATCTTTTATTTAATTTTTTTTCTTTTTGGCATTTTGGTGGATATCTTGGATGTTTTAGGTCCTGGGATCATTTCCTTCCTGAATATTGTATACATATTTTTTTATAGCATCTATTTTTTATAAGCACACTAAGATAAAGTGCCATCATGCATGCTTGGGATCCTGCACATTTTGTGCCTGATTGTACTTGCACTATATAATAAAGTGCCATGGGGGTTGCTAAACCTTTTTCAAGTGAGTGCTCCTTCCATGACATTAGCCTCATGTGTGTCAGTGACTGATCATCCTCAACATCATACTTTATTTATGCTTGTACATTCTTCATCATACATTTATCATTGGTAGTCTCTTAGTGTATCTATTATACCTCTCCCTGATCAGTATTATGGGGTGTGTTTTCTGTTGGTTCTATATGCTTCCTTGGTTTGATGGAGTGATCTATGTTTTTCAGTTTTTGTTCCTATATTCTAGGTGGATGCAGTGGATAGTACCTATGCATTTCGGTGAGATGGATCATTTACCATATGTCCATTCTTCTTTCATTCCTATTTTGGAGGCTTCAAACTTGGTGTTTTTTCCATCTATATCTTTGAGTTCTGATGTTTGCCTTGTTTTCCATCCTGATTTGAGTAGTGTCATTTGAGGGCACTCAAGAGCATTTCTTTCACAATTTTTGTAGCTTCATGCTTCAGAGGTGTTCTACATGTTCTTTCTTTGTTCCTATTTTCTGGGACATTTTCTAGTTTGAAGGCTTCTTTAGTCCTGCACTAGGCTTCATCTCTTTTGAGAGAGGGGATTTTCCCATTGGTTTTTCTCCTTTTCTCCTCTTTATAGAGATTTTTGTACTTGGGTACCTCATCATGCCTTGTTGTCAGGACCCATTTCCTACTTTCAGTAGCTATTTATAGATTTTTGGCTTCTCTGTAAGTTTATCTTAATGGGGGTGTTAGAGTTGAAAAGGTATTTTCACTTATTAATTAAATCATTATTGATTTAATTATTAAGTCACTTTTTATCTCTATTTCACTTAAGCTAAACTTTAGGCATGCAATAATTGATTCTTTTATTAATTATTCATGTAACCGAGGTTTCTCCACCCTTCTTAGGTTTTTGATCTCCTTTTTTAGGATTGATCACTTTGTAATTATCTATCTCTCTCAATAATTCACTCACTTCCTTCTCTGAATTATATTTCATATTTCATGGACATTCTGAGTCCTGTCTCCATTCATTTCTTTGTGACAAGTTATTTTGTTGTAGGTGATCTTGGCTTATGAATTTGATGAATTCTAACAATTTTAGCATTATTTTATTTCAATGTCACTTGTTAATTGACGGGTTGCAGATTAGCACCAGCTTGAAGAACTTTTTACTTTTCTTTGATCACATTTTGGGGTTTGAGCCCTAAGTCTCACAAGCTTATAAAATACATTGAAAAACACATTCTTGAATATAATTTGAGATCTATTTTTGTATGTTACTTTTAAAATTTGACACATTTTTCATTGCAAGAATTTTTATATATGCATATGTTTGTTTTCCTTAATGTATCATCTAAAAAACAATGTATGTCAGTTGTAAATACTATGTATATACTGAGTGAAATTTGACATTGGTAGGATTACTAAAATTTAATCAAGAGAAGGTATATTTTATCCAAATGCACATAACTAGTCCTAAGCTTATTGCAGGATTAATATATGATCTAATACCTTTTATTTTGTGTATTTTGATGTAGGTTTGAACAAACTTTTGTTAAAAGGTTAGTTCAAATTATCTCTTATGATAGTTTGGGGTATTTCTTGCAACTATGGAGTATTGTTAAATTTTTTTATTGTGTATTTTGTTGCATTCATATAGGTCAACTTTATATATGATCATATGTTTTTTTTTTAAGTCAAGACAATTCTCTTATGATTCAATTTTATATGATTACTATTGTCCCATATATCTTTTAAATAATAATAATCAATAGATGACTCGGGAAGATGGCATTTTAATATTCCTGGTGACCAAAATTGTCCTAATGTTGTCCAAGGTCAACTGGTATCCATAAATTTTTAATCTATTTCAAGAACATTTTAGAGAGGGGAGCAGGTTAAAAATTACAATGCATAGAAAATTGAAAAGGAATGTAAGTCATATATCTTTGTTGCCAATCTCTATGGACCACAAGCTTCAACATCAACCATAAAGTACAATTGATGTTGAATGCCAATATGGAAAACTCATAAGAATAATGCTATGAATTGATTGTATTTATTATTGACTAGTGCCTAAACCTCTCAAATTTAATAAAACACCATAGTTCCATCTGAATCCTATGTATAACCTTGAAGATAGTAGAAAACTATAACTTCAACAATGTTCAAATGAGTGCATATTTTAAAAGAAAACTACAACCTACATCAATTGAATTTAACTTCTAAAAAAAAAGACCAATTGATGATTCAATATATGATTTAATCAAAATATAAAAACATCAAACTACCATATTTAAGCTAATTCAAAGAACTAATTCAGAGAACAAATGGGAGAATATCACCAGGAGATTTTTAAAATAAAAACAATATTCCTACTATCATGTAGAATCATTCAATATAAACAAATTGCTTCCAATTTTTTACATCATTTCCATAAGAAATTTTATGCTTATAATCATAATCCTTCTCTTTAAAAACTTGTGTCACACACTTATAGACAATAAGGTAGTTACAAACGAAATGATGCATCCTCTCATAATAAGTTTTTGCATAAACTAACAAAATAAAATTGTCTAGTATCTAAATTTCATATCAAAAAAGGAACAAGTGTTATTCTCCACAAAGCTTGATGCATACATCCATGTGTTCAACATATTCCTTCAAACTATCGGTCTTTGCATTCATGACAACATTCCTGACCAAGAATTGAAGTTGTATGATCTGTTCCAACTGGGCTTGTGTCTCTTTAAATTCGAAGTTATCATTTGAGATGGCTTTAAGGGAAATACTCAAGACTCTCTAAAAATCCACAGGACATTCTTCCTTACCTATAATTTATTTCTTACTACTGATAAATAGGCAAACTCCCATCTTCCTAGGGCTTCAAAAATCCTTTTACTCATCGTAGATATCCTCCCTGAACCTATCATGAAATTTGATCCTTTCTTTGAAACTCTCTATCACCACAGGGTCCAAACTCTTATCCAACCATTTATCCAATTTGATTTTGACTTTATCATACTCAACCTTTGATCTATAGTTTACCAAATGATATTCCCACATCTTGGCGAGTTATGTCAACAAGAAATCGAAACTGCATTTTACCAAGAAAGTAGCAGTGTCATTACTGACATTCTTCAAATGTTTATTTGTTTGGGCATTCTCTTGTTGCAATTCCTCATCTTTTTCTGCCATTTCCCACCATTAGTTGGAGGTAACATAGGTAATTCTTGACCACTGCTCTTAAAAATTTCTTCATATAGGCTTTTGTATTGATCCTTTTCAAACATTAATCTCTGGATTTGTACGTTCATCAATTTATAAATGTCTATGTTCATGTCGGCAATGGATATAGGATCAACTTCTCCCACTTTCAATTTCATCATATGACCAAAGGCCCTATCCACATTGACATTTTTTGGCCTTTGATGAGGAGGGTATAAATCCCATAATAGCATTGTTTCCTCATCCTCAACAAATCTAGATCCAATGAAAACATCCTCAACTCCTTTAACATCCAATTTGAAATCTTTTTTTTCAGATTTAAGCATGGTGTCAAAAATAAAAGAAGCACTCATATCCCATCCTAGTAATAAAATGATACCTTCCTCAATGAGATTTTTTTCCCTTTATTGGGTTCATTATCTTTGTTTCCTCTTCAATATTTTCCTTTAGTCTCTGCGTGAGTTCTGCTTCATCAGTAGGGGTCAACGTGGGGATAGATTACGTTAACTTCTTACCTTTTATATCATAAAAAAATGAAATAAATTCTTTAGACTTCACAAACTGATTATCAGAAACAAAATCATTGTAAACATTGATTTTGGAATCTTCGTGTACACCCATTTCAGTGATGGTTTTGTCAATATCATCCGGACTCTCTATTACATTGGCAATACAATGTCTACTCACATTTTCCCCATAGTTTCTTCTTCTCCAGAATATGGAATCTCATCAAGCATTTGTACAAATTGTTGCCTTTTCTCCATCAATTTTTTTTTATACTCTTCTATTGCTTCCCTTGCTTCATCATCTTCCAAATTTTTGAATAGATCTTCTACCTCCATAGCCTCATCTTTATAATCATAAAGATTTTTCCCTTTTCTACAATTACAAATATATTTCTAAGGATCATAATTTTTCCTAGTAGTTTGATTGTACATGTGATACTCTTCCTTTAATTTCCTATCAGTGATATCATAGGCTCTAGTTGAGACAACAATGAAATCCCAAAAGGAAATGTTCCTAGCATAAATATATGTTTATGTAGCGACCCACCAAGATTTTTGTTACTTGACAGACTTAATTGCCTCACAATTTCCAAGTATGTTATTCTATCAGAAGCAAATTTTGGTAACCAGTAGGGTTCTTCTTCAAATCCTTATATCCTAAAACAATTAAATTCTTCATACACATACCAATATCCCCAATTGTGACTTACAATCTCCCTATCATCAAATTCTTTAGGTCTTAGAAATTTTTTTATTTCCATGGAAATAGACAAATCACATGGATGTCCAAACAAGTGGTATATGGGCATTACAGTCCACTCCTCAAATTTCACATAAGTAGAATGCTTGAATTGAAAATCCCATGGGGATGTCCACAATTGAATTGGCTGCACTTCTTCAAAAAATCTATTTTGCAAGTTCAACCCTAAATTTTCTGGACTTATATTATTTCTATGTCCATAGAATAATATCATATGAATTAATAGAGAATATTACATAAAAAATAGGGTACTCGCCATTCAAATTTATAAAACCTGTTGGAGATTTACTTCTGGCAGCTAGTTGATTGTATGTTTGTCATTGATGACAACATATAATATATAGTAGTGTTCAATATGTACTTATCAGAATAATGTTATCAAGCCTTGTGCGGTTATATTCATGTTGTAGACATGTTGTTTATGTTTTGTTCATACATGCAGACTCAGATATGAAGTTTCAGTTGTGTTGTGTAATTCTGTTAACAACAGTTACAGTTTCTTGAGTTTGTCTATACAAAGATGACGTATTGTATTGGTTCATGAGTTGCACCTATCTTCAGGATATGTGTGTGTATATTCAAGTTTAGTTATGAATTTAAGATAGTTATCTAAATGCGCCAAACATGTTTCAACAAGATTGCAATGTTAGAGTTAATTTGGTGAGGCCGACTTTATGAAGCATAACGTCCATTCAGTTTATATTGCAGGGTTGTAGTTATGCGTGTGTGGTTAGTTAAGCTGACAAGAATTTTATGAAGAGTTTCCTAACAGGTCCCATGATCTCATACTTTGAGGAAGATACTTATAGTAGTTCATTTGTGGAACGCTAAGTGTGAATGAGAAGATAAGAGATAGAAAAAGTATAGAGCAGAATATTAGTTGTGTTTCATTCATCAAGGGTCTATGTGAACAAGAAGTGAAAGATTATAATACATTGGAACTGATCAAAATAGCAGGTCTACTCTATAGTTCATCATTAGATATAGTTCATATCTATTCTACAGAAGCTTGTAGCCTTTGTAACACTGCAAAATTGGCACCTTACAATTCTAATCAATTTTGGTGCATTTTCTCATCATTGAAGTCCTATTGTACTAGGCAAATTCTCCTTCCTAATTTCCTTTAATTGACTTAGTCTCAAATCTAGAAAACCTTAATTTGCATAAATCTTACACCATATTTAATTCCTAAATTTTCAAGGTTTATTAGCTAAAAATCCCTATGATAAATTAATTTAATTCTAAAGTCCTAAATGCTTTTAAATTAAATTAATTCGACCCCCTTTAGCTAATACACATCAAAAGGAATTAAATAGTTATTTAGTTATGTGAATGGATTATCCTCAAAAGAATTCCATAATTCCATGTGAAAAGTCACTCTTGTGGCAATAATTCCTTCATTTAATTAAATAAATCTTTCAATTTTGTCTCACCTTCCTTCGTGGATATGAAGAGTCAGTCGTTTCTTTCCAAGAAACTCTTCATCCTCTTTCCAGGTTCTTCTATATTATGGACTTCCTTTTCTTCATTTGAGGAGAGCAATTTGAGAGTATCTAAACTATAGCAAAATCTTGTCTCAATTCTTTCATGTTTTCAATCATTTGTTGCATAATTTAGCTTAATTTCATTTAGATTAATAGCATTTTTCATCTTAAATTAGTTTTCTTATACATCAAATAGCTTAATTCTATCACCTTTCCAAGTTCTTAGCTTAAAATATGCACTTTCATTCTTAGATTGTAATGGCATTTCTCATATAGAATAGTTTCAATTTTAGTTTTATAATGCTTCAAAATCCTCAATTTTAGCAATGGTCATGGTTGTTGGCTCTTGTTCTAAGAGTAATTGAAAAACCCCAACTAAATAGGAGGTAATAGGTTGATTCAATCAAATTTGTGGAATGGACAATTCATGTTCATTTTTGCAATTCGATGATTGAGCAATGACCATGTTGTGTTTGTGCCTGATTTAGAGGTCACATTCAGACACACACATTTTGGCGCCCACCGTGGGGCAGAAAACTTACTTTTGACCTCAGTCTCAAATTTTTTTCTGATAAAATTATGTACTCTATTGTATGGCCATACTTTTCAATGTACAGATTCTCGCACGAGAATTCTAAGCAGGCCACATGAAGTTTTGCACTTCCTAACGCGAAGCCTTGCAATTCCTCGTGGGAAGTCTTGTACTTCCTCACGCAAGACTTGGGGCCAATTTTTTAAAGTTTCACTATTTTGCAAGTACTGTTTCAAATTTTTTTTATCATTCTAACATGCTGCTATTTTTTATCTTTCTGATTTTTCTGACAGCATAACAATGGGTTGTAGGTCACTTGACAAAGATATAAACTTGCTTATGGTTTTCTTGTAGGACGATTGTCGAAGATTATAAAAAAAACATTGTACTTGTTTATTGCTTTCTTCACATAGTATAAATAGCACCTTGTTAAAATTTCTTAGGAATCTTGATAGAAAAATAGGGGAATAGGCTCTTCATTACATGGAAGTGATGCCCATGGATGAATCTGAGACCCAAACATTGCTAGAATGATGGAAACCTAGGGAAGCAAGGAAATATTAATGAACCTTTATCACATTCACTTGTTAGCGAATTATGCTCTTCTCTCTTTGAGAGAATCAGAAACCCAAAGGCTTGTGAATTGGTTGGTGGAGAGTTATCTTAGTGATGATTATGTCTTGTGTGTTTGGGTAAGGTGAAGAGGAAGATAATTATGCTCTTCTCTCTTTGAGAGAATCAGAAAATCTGACCCTCGAATCCAAGCCAAGTTTTGTGTCACCTTTAGAGGGCCTGCCAAAAGTTGAACCTCTAGGAACGACCCAAGTGAGTACACACCTATCGCTGGTAATTCCACCTCATTATAATAAAGTTTTATTTGTTGAGTCCAAAGATGCCAAAGCCATGGTAACTTATTTCTCATGATTATGACTATCATCTTGAGAAAGCCTTGCTTGTTGTACTGAGTGGCGCCGCTCCTAGCCCTGCTTGCGGGGGTGTATGAATTTCAAGTGTTGGTGTGACTGAGAGGTCCCAACCCTGTATCACTACCACCAAAGGTTATTGTGAATAGAAGCCCACTAAAAACTTTCTTATTTAGATGCCTACCCAGATCACCTCTGAAAGAAGACATAATATGTGCGCAGGGAGTGGGAAGAATCTCTCCCCTAGAATCTCAACATAGGTATGCACCTAGATGCTTGAGGTGGTATATGACATTGGCCCCTGCTTTAAGGGTAACCTTCAAACATATATTGTTGAGTCCTTGGAAACACCAAAAATACAGGCACTCTCTCAAGGGTGACACTGTTGTGTGAGGTACACGCATACGCATAAGACAGTGATGCACAGATTTTGTCTTCTCTACCATTTTTTTGTAGGGATAAGTAAGCATTTGTTTTGAATCTTAAACTATCCAATCATATTTTACATAAAGACTCACATGATTCTGCCAAGCTGCTTTGTCCTTGGTAGAACTATTTGTGACTACTTTTTGCCTCACTATTTTCTAATCAAAACTTTGTGCTTGTTAACGATTTCTTGTCACATTCAAACTGAGATTGCTGATCTGAACTATCATAAAACTACCCTAAATCTAGAAATTATATCAGAGAATAGTCCTAACTGTGTCTCAAAATCTGATTTTTGTCTCAAAAATTGAGTTGATCTATCAAAACCTGGAGTTTTCTCATGTGAGATTTCACAAACTGAGCACTTCCTCATGTGAGCTTTCATTTTCTCATGTGTAGTTACGAGTTTCCTCACGTGAAATAGCATTTTCTCCCACAAATTTGTCCTCTAGTGTCCTAAAATAGCGAGTTATTTCCCATTGACTGATGAGTTTTTTGCCTAATCTAATTTTTGCCTGAGCTCTGATTGCCTATTTCCCTATTGTCTACAGTCTGAAACTGATTGTCTTGAGTTGCAAACTGACGGATTCTTTCTCAGACTCATTTTGTCTCTTTTTTCTCTATCATACC
Organism: Thuja plicata; assembly: GCA_018584345.1. Lineage (NCBI taxonomy): Eukaryota > Viridiplantae > Streptophyta > Pinopsida > Cupressales > Cupressaceae > Thuja > Thuja plicata. The sequence goes on from MU224422.1 coordinate 5,374,547, forward strand.
TTTCTATGTTTTTCTACCTAGAAATGCGATAGTCACATCTCAGTTGTTCTAGCCATACTCTCGACGATTTGTGCAGGGTGCATTTCACATCTTGGCTATTCTAGCCTTTATCTCCTTTTCACCATTTCTAGAGATAGAATTCTAATTTGGATCGTAAGTTCTCTCTTGTTTCATCTTCGTCTATGCCTATTACGACTAGAAGCAGAAATATATTTCCCATTCGTGGTTCCAGATTAGGTAGAAGTAAACCTCATAATCAAGGAAAAAGGTCATTCTGAACCCATTTTTCAATCTGATAGTCAATAGGGATCCTCATGTTCCTCCTCCCTGTTCAGTATAAATCCTAGTCCAAATTAGAAACCAGTGTTCCAGCTATGCTATAATCCCTTATTTCAAGATCAACAGAACCCATTTCTTTCAGATCAACAAAGCTTCAGAAAGTCACCTGTTTGGGTTTACCCTATTGACGTTCCTCACTGCCTTAGTGATCCTTTTGAATATATCAATCCTTTTGATCCTATCAACCCCTTTGATATGCCAAAAGTTACATTGACCATGAGTTCTCAGCTCAATACTCACACTCACACTAAACCTGTGCACACAACACGATCCCACATCAACGACATTGCAACTCCTTTTGATTACCTACAGGTCAATATAGTGGGGTCCATGACCAATCTCAAAATAACCAAGATATACAAGAGGAACATCATCACCATCACCCTCCTCCACATGACGAGAGTCAAGATCAGAGTCAAAGCATTTATGAGATCCTCAGTAATGATGATGAGCCGATAACTCAAAATGGCATAGATGATGCAAAATCTAATAAGGCTATCATCAAGATGATGGAAATTCTCCTTGGAGAAGATAAAGATAAATATTTTCTAGATTTGGCAAAACAAGGAGTTAAGCTACCCCCAAACTTCCAAGTGGAAACACTTGTGGCTAAAGAAGAAGAGACTGAGACTGCCAAATTGCAAAACATGATTCAAGATATGCAAAACCAAATTAGCCAACTCATGAAGGATAAGGACAAACCGACACAACAATTCATGATGGAGAGCATCTGTCCTTTTCCTTTTGATAGGATTCTTCATATTCCACATTTTCCCAAAGGTGTGGAACTCCCTAAGTATGATAAATATCTAGGTGCCACTGATCCTCAAGATCATCTAAGAGAATTTGGGGCCCTATCTATGGATTTCATTCATTATCAAACCTATTTGATGCGTCTCTTTCCCCGAAGTTTGGGTGGACCTGCCATGGAGTGGTTTTGTCGACTACCCACCGACATCAAGACTTTTGATGAGATTAAAAATCTCTTTATACAGCATCTCATCAACATCAGAGACCTTTGCAATCTCAATCAAAGATAAGGGCAGCCATTCGTGACATTTCTCCAGAGATGGAGAAAACTTTGCACTAAGTACCCTCGTAAAATACCCAAATCTGAGAAACTCGATATCTTCTTGGACAATCTCACTCCTAATTTTGGGTATTAGGTATAGCATCAAGGTCCCCTTAATTTTGATAGCATAATTAAGCAAGTTGTGAGGATAGAGGTGTTTATGGTTAAGAAAGGTGAATTGACTCTATACAAAGACAACAAACAAGGTTTCTCCTCTTCCAACAAAGATAAAGGGAAGTTTGTCAACAAGAATAGGGACATTGTGAATGATGGAGTGGTTGATAATGTGACCTCGGCTTCTTCAAAACTAGTTTTCAATCTCACTTCTAGGATACAAGAAATCAAAGTTTTTGAAAAGGCTGCAACAAATACTCAACCGCCTTCTAGATTCTCTAGCAACAAACCTTGGGCCCCTCGACACAAGCATGAATTTACTTCCTTGGGAGAACCACTTGATGTATTTTTCAAGACTTTAGTGCAAAATCAAATTCTCACTCCTTTGGACAAATGTCTATATGATCCGCAGCCATGACCCCATTGGTGGAACGAAAATGCATACTATGACTATCACCAAAACAAGGGTCATAATACTGCTACTTGTCTTCAGTTGCGCCATAAGGTCCAAGATCTGATTGATAATGAGGTTATTGTTGTGGAAAATCATAATAAGAGTTCAGATCACCAGGAATTTAAAGATCCCTTTCCTCATCATGAGAAAGGCGAGTCTTCCAATACTAAGAACAACAATGCCAAGGTTAACTACACACATACCACTTATGGGAATGTCATCAACATGATTGAACCAATTAAAGTGGAGTATTGTGATGTGATTAATACTAATGGAAGAAGAGATTTTCCTAAGCCTAAGATCTCATTTTTCTTGAGATGCCCTGGGTCTCACTCGTCTGAATATCAAACATCTCAGGATTGTGCAAATGTTGTTGCCAGATCCTGTGCTCAGATCACTCTCAAGGGTCCTGACCCTCCTGCTACTACATCTGCACCGAAACAAACCATGGATAAATCTATTGTTGGCCCTACCAACAAGACCATGAAAGTGGTCCCCACACCTCCTACTTCTAGTTATAGAATTCTAGACTAGCTGCAAAGAACCAACGCTCAAATCACCATCTTTGAGCTGTTGAAAATCTCTCCTGCTCACAGGCAAATTCTGGATAAAGCCCTCGCAGAGGCTAACATCCCCAAAGACATCAATCATGATCAGTTTCAATCCATGGTGAGTCACTTGACTTCACTGCACTATCTATCCTTCTCAGAAGAAGATGACCATTCGATCAGTCACCCGCATAATTCTCCTTTGCATATAGAGGTCATGATTGGCCAAAAAGTATTCCGCCATGTCCTTATTGATAATGGTTTTGGCCTCAACATTTTCTCTGTGTAATTTCTCGCTCAGCTAGGTTATGATGAAGATTGTGTAGGCCTATGATGAAGAAGAGAGAAAGTCTAAAGGTTTAGTCATGCTACCCATTTGGGTTGGACCGATTGAGAGAGATGTCACATGTCAGGTGCTAGACCTTCCTCTTGCTTATAACATCCTCTTAGGAAGACCATGGATACATGAAATGCAAGTATTTCCCTCTACGTATCATCAGTGGATCAATTTTCCTTTTCACGGTGGAGAAGGGACAGTTCCTACTAATATGGGCTCTTCTTGTAATGCGCTCACACAGTCAGCTGATAGTCTTGTTCTGACTAACAAAGAATACACATAATTTTGTGATGCCAAGCTTAGAGACATGGAATAGACTTTGAAAATAGAATACATAGGCATGGGAGGGTATCAAATAGAACTGGTGCTATCATTAGCAGCTCTGCCTTCGTCTCCTCATTCTTATGGGAGACCTTCTGAGAATAATAAATCTTCTACTGCTCCTCCTAAAATAGTTTATGATGGTATCTTTGTGTGGGCTTCAACACCATTAGAAGATGAAGATGAGGAAAGAGCTATTAAAGCTTGGCTTTACAAAGGAAATAACATATCTAAATAGATTACCCCAATTTGTGAACTAGATCCCAACAATGAAGGTGTTAAAATCATGAAACACTTTGGATACAAAGGGAGTGGCCCAATAGGGATGAATGGTAATGGGTTAGTTGAACCTATTAAAGCTATGGGTCAAAAAATGAAAGATGCAACTGGTTTAGGTTTCAAGAAGATCCTGTTCCATCTAGGGATTAACAAATTTGTGCCAAAATTAGATCCTCCACCAGAACCTGAAGGCACAGCTATAGTTGATACCACAGAAGATAGCTCCGATGAGGATTTCTTTCCTTATCCTATTCATCTAGACCTGGAAGCATTCTTTGCTAAGCCAGATGATGTCATGATACATTCCAGTATAGCCAAGGCTGGAAGTGACTCCAATGTCACTATTCCATTCACCACTCTGACATACGAACAATGGAAAGTGTCACAAGATCCTAGTTTCCGAGGTGAACGATACATACCACCATAGTTCCAAGAGAAGTTTGTGCAAGAACAGGCTGGTTTCATAAGAACTCCCAAACCTTCATGGTGAAAACATCCCAGTTAGAGTTTGGACACAGATTCCCATGAATATGAGTTCGACAGTCTTTCAGAAGCATCCTATGAAAAGCTTCTCGACATAGGTGAAGATTCTAGTGAAAGGTCTAATGAGTCCGAGTCCAAAAATGTTAACATGTCTTCTACTACCATCACTAGGAGTCAAAGGGATTCAAATACACCTTTGGATGAGATCGCTCTAGGTCTTAGCTTACTAGTTAGCACTTTCAATGACTATACCATGAATGCACTTGAACTCGTCACTTCTCTCTCACTCCAACATCCTGAGCTAATAGATTGGAATTCCCCTTCCTCATCTAATGAAGTCCTCACATTCTAGAATGACTATGCTCTATCCTATTATCTTCACATTGTTGAACCTGTAACATCCTCCACTAGTGAAGAAAGTGTCAACATGACTGAGGTTGATATCAAGTATCTTAGTCATAAAATCAAAAGAAGAAAAAATGGGCGCTCTGATGGTGAAACCCACATTGTGGCAGTGTCAGAGCCAAATAAATAAAAAGAATAGATGTATACAAAGGTGAAAACCTCTTTGATGTGCCTAAGGATGAGATACTTGATGCACTTCCAAGTCATTTCCAAGAACGCTCATCAGTGCTAATTGAGCCAACTCAGCTGGTAAATTTGGGTACAGAAGAACATCCACACATTATTCATGTGGCTAAATCATTGTCTGCAAAAGAACTCAAGGAATTCACAAATTTCTTTAAGGAGAAAAAGATAATCTTTTCATGGACATACTCTGACATGCCTGGTGTAGATCCTTATCTTATCATGCATCACCTGTCAATAGCTCCTGGAGTAAAACTTGTCAAGCAAAAAATTAGAAAGATGCATCTACATGTGGCTCTACTTGTCAAGGAAGAGTTGGTGAAACTTCTAAAAGCTTGGTTCATCAGAGCAATTGATTATATAGAATGGATCTCCAACATAGTTCTAGTGTCAAAGCATGACAAATCTATCAGAGTCTACACAGACTTCAAGTACTTAAATAAGGCATTTCCAAAAGATTATTTCCCACTACCCAACATTGATATGATTGTGGATATGACAGCAGGATACGAAATGTACTCCCTAATGGATGGTTTCTCTGGCTATAACCAAATCAAAATTACACCAAAGGACCAAGAAAATATTGGTTTCACTTGTGCATGGGACACTTTCTGCTGGAATATTATGCCTTTTGGTCTTAAGAATGCTGGAGCCACATATCAGAGAGGAGTCACTACTATATTTCATGATATGATGCACAAAATAATGGAGGATTATTTTGATGATACCCTTGCTAAAAGCATGGATAGTAAGGCACATCTCACTGATCTAGGCCCTATACTAGATCATATGGAAAATTTTAGACTGCATCTTAATCCTAAGAAATGTGCATTTGGAGTAACTTCAAGAAACTTGCTTGGTTATATCATCTCCACGAAAGGAATCAAGGTGGATCCAGCTAAGGTGCAAGCTATCATGGAAATGCCCCCACCTCACAATATCAGACAAATTAGAGGTCTTCAAGGTTGGCTTCAGTCTATCTGGCACTTCATCTCACAGCTAGCTAATAAGTCACAACTATTTACTAAAACTCTACATAAAGGTGTGACCTATGAATGGAATAAAGAATGTGAACAAGGTTTTCGAAAAATCAAACAATATCTGGCTAATTCACCTATATTAATGCCTCATATTCATGGGAAGACATTAATCTTATACATCTAAGCTATAGAAACATCTCTGGGTGCTTTATTGGCTCAAGAACATCAAAATAATAAAGAAAGAGAAATCTATTACATCAGCAGAACATTGGTCTCCTATGAAATGAATTATTCTATCATTCAGAAAGCTTGCTTAGTAGTGGTGTTCACTTCCCAAAAGTTATGACATTACATGCTTTCTCACACTACAAGGCTCATTGCAAAAATTGATCCATTAAAGTACTTACTCAAAAAAGTTGCTCTCACGGGTAGATTAGCTAAGTGGGTCATGATACTCAGTGAATTTGACATTGAGTATGTGGAAAGAAAAGCTATCAAAGGGAAAGCAATTGCAGATCAGTTGGCTGAGGCACCTATTATAGACCATCAACCATTAAGGATCAAGTTACCAGATGAGTCCATCATGCTTCTCACACATCAGTCATGGACCATGTTCTTTGATGGATCATTCACCCAGTAGGGGTCAGGCGTCTGAATCTTGTTCATTACACCTCAGCGGTATTCATTACCAAAGGCTTACAAAATGATGTTTCCTTGCGCAAATAACACTGCTGAGTATGAAGCTTTGATTAATGGATTAAAGATCACTATTGAATGGCATGTTGATGAGCTAAAGGTCTTTGGAGATTCATAGTTGGTTATTAATCAGGTGAATGACATCTATCAAACAAAAGACAAAAAATTGGTGCCTTATAAAAAGATGGTTGATGATCTTAAGAAATACTTTGCACATGTTACTTTCCAAAAAATTCCAAGGGCAGATAATAAAGCAACCAATGCCATGGCTACTCTGGCTTCCATGTTACAAATGCCAGAAAATGACTTCAGACATGAATTCCTAGTGGAGACGTTATGCCACCCTGCCTATAATTCCTCTGTTCAGTCATTGGACATGACTCATTCTGATACCATCATATTTACTCCTACCTTCATTACCAGATCATTCTAGACACTTACACCCGAAATGAGAAATGTCACTTAATCTGCAATGCTTTACAGTTTGTCATCATAGCTAACAACTTATATAGGCGAGGTCTAGACGGTACCCTCCTTAGGTGTTTAGAACCTGATGAGTCAAAGCGTGCATTAGTAGAGGTGCATGAAGGCATCTGCGGGCCCCACTAAAATGGTCTAACACTAGCTTGTAAACTTATTAGAGCTGGTTACTATTGGCCGGATATGGAGAAAGAAGCTATACAATTTTCTAAATCTTGTAAACAGTGCCAGCTTCATGGAAACCTGATTCATGCTCCTGCCAAGGAGCTCATTCCTTTTGTCAGCTTTTGGCCATTTCAATAGTGGGCCTCTGACTTAGTGGGTCAGATACATCTATCTTCTTCAAGGGGACATAAATACATCATCACTTCTATAGACTATTTCACCAAGTGGATTGAGGTAGTGCTTCTCATCATAGCTGATGGCAAGTCTATGGCTATGTTTATAATGAACTACATCATCTACAGATATGGTGTACCCTCATCAATAATCACTAACAATGGGGGGAAATTCAAGAATAAGGATCTAATAGATTTATGCACTTAGTTTGGAATCATTTAGCACTAGTCCTCTATCTATTATCCCCAAGGTAATGGACAGGTGGAAGCTTCAAATAAGACCATTCTCAAGATCTTACACCACATAGTACACAAATCTGGATGAGACTGGGATCTCCAAATTAATTTATCTTTATGGGCTTACCACACCAGTATACAGACACCAATAGGGGCTATGCCCTTTTCTCTATTTTATGGTGCAGATGCAGTGCTTCCTATTGATTTTGAGATTCCTACCTTGCGAATCTCTTTGAAGGGCCTCATTACTGATGATGATATCAGAATATCTCAACTTCAAGAGCTTGAACTACTGGATGAATGTAAAAAAGTGGCATTCGATCATCTCCAAGCATATCAGAAGAGAATATCTAAAAGCTACAACAAGAAGGTCAGACCAAGGAAATTCCACATGGGTGATCTCGTCCTGAGAGAGAACCCCAAGAATCAACAACAGCGGGTCTAGAAATGAAAATTTGAACCAAACTGGCTTGGTCTGTATGTTATCACTACAGTATTTGGGTCTATTGCTTACCAGCTCTCTACCACATAGGGTGAACAATTCAAAGAGCCTATCAACACCCTTCATCTGAAGAAGTTCTACAGTTGAGATATCTTCTGAATTCTCATGTACATACTCTATTCTAAGAAAATCCTAAAAATTGCAAAATATCCTAAAAAATGATCATCTTAGTGAAAACCTGGCAAACAAGTGCTTTGATCTATCTACTATCCTGGTGAAAACCTGGTAAATAGGCACCTTGATAATACCAAAAAAATTGAAAAATACAAAAATACAAAAAAATCAAAAAAAAAAAAAGAAAAAATACAAAAAAATAGGAAAAAAGAAAAAATACAAGAAAATTGAAAAAATGAAAAATACAAAAAAAAAAAAAAAGAGAAAAAGAGAAAAATGTGCCATTGATGTAAACCTGGTAAACAGGCGTCATGGTAGCAAAAATAGAATTTCTGCCAAGATGGTGAAAACCTGGTAAACAGGCGCCTCTTGTTCCGCAATGCTCTATCAATCGCCGCATCCATTGGCTCTCTTGCAATTTTCTCTCCTGCTTTCCTACTTTAGTTTGCTTTCCTACTTTAGTTTTCTTTCCTACTATAGTTTTCTCGCTCATGCATTTGCTCTTAATCACTTCTGAGATTTTTCTCGACTTCACATGGATTGAAACTGGTCACACTCAGGGGCATCTTCCTGGTCTAGGGGGCATTGTCCTATCTTTTGGAGTCTCTCTCCTCTTCTCATCACTCACCAGTGGTTCTCACTGAGTCTTCCTGTTGATGCCTAGATCTCACATTGATCTTTGTGCTTGAGAATCTTTCTCACGTCAATCACCAGTGATTCTCACTATGTCTGCCTACTATTGCTTTACTATTGAGATTTCTCACATCAACTCACTATCTGCATATTTGACATCAATCCGTTACATTACTTGGGGGCATGGCTCCCCACTTTGATCACATCTTTGGTTTACACTCGAGTCAGTAATCTTGTCAGTTCTAAAGGACAACTATCTACTAGCATAAACTGGTGTTTCTCAACACTCCCATCAAATAGTGTTTTTCAACACTATCTTTGGACACATCTGTGTTTTTCAACACACATCGGACATTGCAACGTAAACTTCTCTCGATAGAAATCAAACATAATTCACTCACAAGAACAACAGTGTTTTTCTTCAACACCCCAAACATAGGCACATTTCATAAACTTTGAAACGTGCTGAGCTATGATTGAATCTTTCTCTGAATGTTGTATGTTCTCATGTATTTCATTGGTATTTCCTTTGTCTACTGCTTGTGGGTATAGTTTTGATGATTCGACAATGTCAAATAAATAGGGTGTATGTGATAAGAGCTCCTACATTAAGGTGGGAAAGCCACACATCCCTCGATCTTGTTTATTTTTAAGCCAAGGGGAGGTTGGAACTATTCCTTGACTGTTACTGCTCTGTTTGTTTACTTGTGTACTCTTACTGTATCAAATTGGAAACAATGTTTAGGTCATCCTTGATTTTGTGCCCTAGTGCTTATGTTCGTTTCCTACATTTTATCTGATGAAATTCATATCCACATCCTCATGGTCATAGTGGCACCAGTAAGGATTGTATTAACATTGATGTTCAAAAAATACTTGATGATGATAATTATGCAATGAGTCCAACAACCAAGTCCTAGGGTTGCATTTAGCTTAGGCTTGCATTCGTATTTTAAGCTTGCATCGCAATAGTTTTGGTGCTCTCTTCATTGTCTTCTCATTCTTTGAAGGTCCTCATCTTTTGTCCTAGGTTCCTCTCGATTGCAAAAGTGTTTGATACTCGCTCTCAATATTCATTCATATTATTTTAGTTAGTACTTGTCATATATTGCAATATCCTGCATGAGATGATTAGTACCATTGCATTTCCATACATTCATTTGCATTTACATATCCATAAACATGTGCATCCATTATAAGCATAAATCAAATTATATATGGCATTTATCCATCTAACATCTATCATTGCATCACATTCATTCATACATCAATAAAACATGTGCATAAACATTTGTATATTCATCCATGGCATACATTTCTAATCTATACATCTAATCATATAGGAAACATCTCACAAGACATACAAATTTAAAGCAATATATAAACAAGTACAATGATGCCAAAATCAAGCTCATATATATATCGATCGGTCAAATGTACAAGGGTGCTACTGAAGCACAGTATGTCAAAATGGTGGTACAATGTATATCCTATATCTTATCTAGCTACTACCACCTGGAGGAGGTGGCATGGCCTACTCCTCAGGAGGTGCTTGTGGTGGTGCCTATGGAGTGGCCCATGCCCTAGTATACTCTGAAAAGGGCCAAACCTAATCTACTACCTCAAGAACTGCAATTGTGTATGTGGCATAGTAATAGGCTGACTGAGCAGCCTCATATCTCACCTCTATCTGAGCTCTAGCTAGTGCCTCCTACAATCCCTGGATATCTTGGTCTCGCTTAGCCACTTGGTTCTCCTAGATGACCACTTGTGTACGGAAGTCATTTTTCTCCTTGTGTGCATGTATCACTCTCTCTCGACTCCTCCTGAGAGCCTCCTATAACTGCACTACCTTCCCCCTGCTACTGGATCAGCTGTAACAGTATCAGCCATAATGGTATCCTCTCCCTACTCAGTGGACCTCTCCTGAGTACCACTTCTCCCTACACCTACATTTGATCCCATAGGTCTAGAAGGAATGGAAATCTGCGAAGTCCTTAGTTGTACAATTTTCTAAGGTGGTACCTTCTGAGGTGGTGGCTATTGTTCTTGCTATGGTGGCGGCTGCTATGCCTACTGCTATGGTGGTGGTTGTACCACCTGCTATACATGTGGGCCTATGCCAATAGGATCTTTAAATCTAGGGAAGGGGTGCACTAGAATATGATCCCTATATGCAGGTGTCATCCCTGCATTCGTCACCCCTGCTAAGTAATCCCACCTAGCTAGTGGTACCCGAGCATCTATCATGCTCCTGCCTCCATGTAACTATCTCAGCCAGCCCTTCTTCATCTCATCAATGAATCAGGAGTAGGTACAATACTCCTAGGAGACATCCTATGGTCTCCAACACTGTCGTAAGACCTATGTCAACATGAAGCGCTCTATAACACTAATGGTGCACCCGATCAAAGGACGCAAGCAGAACATATGTGGCAACTTGTGTCATGCATCATCCCAAACCTCAGTGCCTATCCATGGCCACCATATAAGTGCTACCATGTCATCTAGCTGAGCTTTCCACTGATCCATCTTACCCAACGCTGGCTGAGTCATGGGACCTACATACCTATTAATATATGGCTCTAAGGGCTGTCAAGTGTCATGGAAAATCTGCCGACATACGGGAAGGTGCTCCCAGGCCCAGATCTGTAGGATGACGACTCTTGCTGCCATGGTTTGTGTTCCTTGATACACTATCTCATGCATCTCATCATACATCTGCACGAGCATACACTCACCCCATCCAAATCTCATTGTCAGACTAGCTAGCATCCGCTGCTGCATAACCCCCCAGCCGCACTCCAATCTGTGCTGATTTCGATTTGGTACTAGGTAGCAACTCAAGAATAGCACCAAGACAACTGCCAGTGTATGGTCTACACCGTACCTAATCATCAAATCCTCCCAAGAGATAGCTCGACCCATCACTAGATCACCCTCAGCACCAGTGTACCTATCCTCGGCTGGGTATCATACTCCACGCGAGCCCCGTGGAATGGTACTCTTAGGATCCTTTATATGTCCTTAGGAGTGACTATCATCTCCCCCTGCGGCAAGTGGAATGTGTTCTTCTCCGAATGGAAATGCTCAACAAGGGCACCCAATAGACCGTGATTTACCCAAATATCGGGTGCATCATGAAGATATGATAAACCTAGCCCATCCAGATGGGCACCATCAGCATTCGTCAGTCTCCGTAGTAACTCACCCATGATAGGATGATGAGATTGGAATGCAATATCTGGGAAGTCAACCTCCAAAGAAAGCGCTGATGTTTGATCAGTATCTCAACATTATGGTTTGTCAAATCAATGATGACAAATGCAGCTATGGATCTATCCTAAACACAGTTCTGAGGCATTCTAACTGGCTAACTCTCCAACATAGAGGATGACAACTTTCTGGATTGAGAAGGATTCCCATGCAAAGAAACTCATTTCTTGCGTGAGATTTATACCTTGTGTGAGATAGGATCTCTCTTTGCGCGAGATTCCATCAGTAGCAATGAAATATTGCGCGGCATCGATGCGCACCTCGGGCGAGCTCGCAGAGGGGTCCCGTGCGAGGAAGCCCTAATTTGCGCAAGGAATCCAATTTCTCGCACGAAGGACAACCTAGGCCGATGCGAGGGAGCTATTTCCTCACGCGAGATTTAACGCGAACAAACCTAAAAGCTTTAAAACATGCTAAAAATATCTATAAAGTGATAAATTCTTAAATGCAAGATAATGTTTTGATTACTTACAGGTGTGTCATACTCTAGTGGCCGGTTGTGTCGTCAGGAGCGCTTGAATTGATGCGTTTGTATGGGAATGCTATCAATGTTAGCTTGGGATCTTGCCATCTCTAAAGTCAAAAGTGAATAATGATTTGAAAATGACCCCTCCGGGCCTTATATAGCTTTTGACCTAATTTTCAAAAGTGCTCTATTTTATGTGAAAATTGCACCCTTTGCTAAATCAACCATTCTGAATCTATTTTTGTGATTGAAATCAAAATTTGACACTCCTAAGCAGCTTCAAATCACATTTTAAAATTTTGGGACCGACGCGATCAGACACTTGTGCAGTCGACTTTCTGATGTCACTTTCTTGTCAGAATCATCTCTCGTCATGATTTTCTCAGCTTCTGCAATCTTTTCATCCAAAGTCAACTCTAGTCAATTCTAGTCAAACTTGCTCAACTATGGTCAAACCTAGTCAACAGGACCTCCCGATTGCTCTAAATCAATTCTGCCTTCTCTTGATCTATCTCTGATTTCTCTGGATCTTCGATCTTGCTTCTATCTGCAATCTTTTTTCAATCATCTTTTCATCGTGTCATATTTCAGTTTCTCTCCTGAGTGGGCAGGATGATTGCATCATTGAATCTTTTTGCATCATTCTTGAATCAGTCTGATTTGAATCAGAAGTCCCCATTGCTAGGGGCATCTCATCATTTGGGGCATATTTAGTTTTTTCATCCCTAATGGTCAAAACTGGATATTTTATGATCTTGAATCTTTAGGGGCATCCTGATGCCTCGCATCTTGTCATCTTGTCATCTATCTTTCTAGGTATTTGAGAAATCTAACTCGGATCCTCAAGCCTCAAGCTTCATTCCAGAGATGATTCTTGAAATCTCATTGGGTATTGGGGCAATCTAACCCTAATTCCTGAAATTCATGCTTCATTCTGAACATGACTCTCAAAAGATCTTTACACCATTATCTAGGTAACCTAACCTTGATCTTGAAGGGCTAACCTTTGTATCAGGGCAATCTAACCCTGATTCTAGAGATAGTCCTAAATTTTCATCAGCTCGCAGACATTAGGGAAATCTAAACCCGATTTTGATCTTCTCTCAATTGGTATTTGGACCATTGTCTTCGCAATCTAACTTAGACTTCAGAGAATCATTCTTCATTCTGAAGGTGGTTCAGCTTCTCAACCTCATCGGTGTCTTGGCAACCTAACCTAGACTTCTGAAATCTTCATTTGTCAAATCACACTATTCTTTGAATCAATGCGCTGCTCGCACATTAATTCAAAGAGGGGCAAAATATAACACCCCAAAATTGGCACCTTACAATTCTAATCAATTTTGGTACATTTTCTCATCATCGAAGTCCTATTGTACTAGGCAAATTCTCATTCCTAATTGTCTTTAATTGACTTAGTCTCAAATGCAGAAAACCTGAATTTGCATAAATCTTACACCATATTTAATTCCTAAATTTTCAAGGTTTATTAGCTAAAATCCCTATGATTAATTAATTTAATTCTAAAGTCCTAAATGCTTTTAAATTAAATTAATTCCACCCCCTTTAGCTAATACACATCAAAAGGAATTAAATAGTTATTTAGTTATGTGAATGGATTATCCTCAAAATAATTCCATAATTCCATGTGAAAAGTCACTCATGTGGCAATAATTCCTTCATTTAATTACATAAATCTTTCAATTTTGTCTCACCTTCCTCTATGGAGATGAAGAGTCAGCCATTTCTTTCCAAGAAACTCTTCATCCTCTTTCTAGGTTCTTCTGTATTATGGACTTCCTTTTCTTCATTTGAGGAGAATAATTTGAGAGTATCTAAACTATAGCAAAATCTTGTCTCAATTCTTTCATGTTTTCAATCATTTGTTGCATAATTTAGCTTAATTTCATTTAGATTAATAGCATTTTGCATCTTAAATTAGTTTTCTTATACATCCAATAGCTTAATTCTATCACCTTTCCAAATTCTTAGCTTAAAATATGCACTTTCATTCTTAGATTGTAATGGCATTTCTCATATAGAATAGTTTCAATTTTGGTTTTTATAATGCTTTAAAATCCTCCATTTTAGCAGTGGTCATGGTTGTTGGCTCTCATTCTGAGAGTAATTGAAAAACCCCAACTAAATAGGAGGAAACAGGTCAATTCAATCAAATTTGTGGAATGGATAATTCATGTTCATTTTTGCAATTTGATGATTGAGCAATGACCATGTTGTGTTTGTGCCTAATTTAGAGGTCGCATTCAGACACACACAACCTTCACCATTGAAGCAGTGAGCTTTTGGACAGTGAGTCCTCACCCTTAATAGGGTTATTTGTAAAAGACTCCTAACAGGGTTAGACCCTTAACCAGGTCACTATACTTATTGCATTGTAAAGAACAACTCCTAACTGGGTTGCAAGATCTTCTAACATGGATTATTATAAACAAGTATAGTTCATTGTGTATGTTAATTCCCACTAGGGTTTTTACCATTTGGTTTCCTTGTAACCAAATTGTGGTGTTGTCTATTGTGTTATCTGAATGTGCATTTATTTTATTCTATTCTGGAGTTAATAAAAAGAAAGAATTAAATTAGCTGAGAACTGAGTCACTCCCCCCCCACTCTCAGTTATCATTTGGGACTATTCTAACAATTGGTATTAGAGCCAAGTACCTTGAAGAGAAATCCTAACAGCTTAAGGTAGATTAGATGGCATACTTCAGGAAAGAGATTCCTAATTTCGATGGAGAAAATTATCTAGATTGGAAGAACAAAATGATAACACATCTACAATGTGTTGATTTTGACATCTTTGAGATATCCACACAAGAATTTGTAATTCCCTCTCTAAAAGACCTCTCAAGAGATGATGCTACTAGTAAACCAAAGGATACATTCACAGCTAATGCAATTGCCAAAGAAGCCCTTATAAGTGCTCTATCTGACAGTGAATTCTCTGAGATCAAGAAAGAAGACAAGGTATACACAATATGGAAGTATTTTTAAGACATGTTTGAAGGAGATATCCAAAAAAAGAATGGGCATAGGAAGACATGGAAAAATAAATACAACAATCTTGAGATGTTACCTGAAGATAACATCAGAGCCAACAATCAGAGGATAAATGAAGCAGTTTTTGGAATTAGAAACAATGGTGGAGAAATATCAGAAGAAGACATAATGGACAAGTTGATGACTAGTTTAACATCAGACTATGAGAACAAGATCAATATTCTAGATGAAACCATGCAATTTTCACAAAACTTCAAGAGAGAGACTTTGATCAGTAAAATATTTGCATTTGAAATATCAAGATTGAAGACTGAACCCAAAAGTGAAACAACCTTCAAAGCCTCAGTTCATGGTAAGAAACCTTTACGCATCTCTAGCAATACTGAGAAAGAATTAGTTGATGAAGAACTGGAAGAAATCATTGCCATGATTGCTAAAAGAAAAAAGAAAGGCAAAGGCAAGTACAAAGGACAGTTGCCATTCAAATGTTTTTCATGCAACAAGATTGGTCACTTTGCAGCCAAGTGTCCCACAAGAGTAAAGAAATTTAGATTTGATTATAAACCAAAATATAGAAAGGAATTCTATCATGCTAAAGAAGGTTTAACTGATGAAGATTCAGGAGAAGATGAAATTGGATTCGTTGCCTTTAAAGACATGGAAAAATTGCTTGAGGAAATGGACATCGAAGATGAAAAGGAAGCACAGGAGTTAGCCCTAATTTCCAAAGAGGACATCAGAACTGATTGGATCATTGACAACGGATGCTCTCATCACATGACAGGTGATAAAGACAGATTTTTTCATCTAGACAAGTACAAAGGTGGTATAGTTATTTTGGAGATAACACTCCCAAACCTATCATAGGAAAAGGATCTATCACTGTGGATGGAAAGAATAAGACAGATGATGTTTTGTATGTTGATGGACTACATCACAATTTATTAAGTGTTGGATAGCTACTTGACAAAGGTTATCATTTGGAATTCAAAGACAACAAATGTATTATTAGCAACAAACAAGGAGACATGATTGCATCGGGCTCAAAGACAAAAGGTAATTTTTTTCAGCTTAATTCAGATGTAAGGTGTTTTGTTGCAAAAGTGGACCACAGTTGGTTATGGCACAAGAGACTATGTCATATCAATTTTGACAATATAGTAAAGATAAGCAATGTCAAGGAAGTTACAGACCTTCCAAGTATTGCAAAACTAGTTGACACAATGTGCAGGGAATGTGTTATGGGAAAGAATGTAAAGATCTCTTTCAGGAGCAAGTAGAACTCAGCTGAAAACAAGTTAGACCTAGTGCATACAGATTTATGTGGTCCTACTCAAACTAGATCATGCTACAGAGAAAGGTATTTCATTTTTATTGTTGATGATTTTTCAAGGATGATGTGGGTTGCATTCTTAAAGGAGAAGTTTGAATCCTTTGAGAAGTTCAAAATATTCAAAGCCAAAGTTGAGAATGAATTTGGATTAAATCTAAAATGTCTAAGATCAGATATAGGAGGAGAATTCACCTCTGACTATTTTTATGACTACTGTGAAGAACATAGAATCAAAAGATAATTGAGTGCATCCATAACCCCTCAGCAGAATGGGATTGCAGAAAGGAGAAGGATCATACTTGATACAACGCGCACTATGATGGTTGAAGGAAAAGTTGTGCATGCCTATTAGAGAGATGCGGTTAATACAATAGTCTATACTATCAATAGAACACAACTAAGACCAGGTGCTGATAAGACACCTTATGAACTTTGGTTTGGTAATGTACCTACACTAAAATACTTTAGAATCTTTGGCAGCAAGTGCTACATCAAGAAAGATGATGGTGTTGGTAAGTTTGATGCTAGAAGCGATCAATGTATTTTCCTTGGTTATTCTACTAAAAGAAAAGTATACAAATATTTTAATTTAAGATTAAAGAAGATAATTGAAAGTACTCATGTAAAGATTGATGTGAAGTTCATGGTTCAAGAGAGGTACTATGAATATGCAACTATGATTGAGGATGAAGACAGGCCTAACAGTAAAGACACTGTTATTGAAGAAATGTTTGATTGCATTGATATTTCATGTAATGAACCTGAATCAAGCAAAGAAGTATCATAGATTATAGATGAGGATGTCACACCAAAAGTTTCAAAATTAAAATCTAGGTATCATTCAAAAGATGGTATCATTGGAGATCAAAGAAGCAATGTTTTGACTAGTTCTAAAGCAAAAAGTTTAATAGTGGATGAAGAGGTATGTTTACTTTCACAGATTGAACCGTTAAATGTTGAAGATGCTTGCAAGGATTCTGATTGGCAGAAAGAAATGGAAGAAGAATTAGATCAAATAATAAAAAATGATACAGGGGAATTGGTTCCTAGACCTAGTGAAAAAAATGTAATTGGAACAAAGTGGGTATTCAAGAACAAGATGAATGAAGATGGTACAATGGTCAGAAACAAAGAAAGACTAGTGTGTAAAGGATATGCGCAGAGGGAAGGGATAGATTGCACTGACACATTTTCCCCTATGACCAAACTAAAAGCCATTAAGTTATTCTTGGCCTATGCAACATTAAAAGACTTCAAAGTATATCAAATGGATGTCAAATCAGCCTTTCTAAATGGTGACTTGATAGAAGAAGTCTACATAGAATAGCCTAAAGGATTTAATCTATCAGATAAACCAGACATAGTATGCAGATTGAAGAAAGCACTCTATGGACTTAAATAGGCCCCAAGAGCTTGGTATGAGAGACTAGATGGTTATCTTACCAAGATTGGATTTAAGAAAGGAGTAGCAGACTATAACCTATTCATAAGAGAGACACCTGATGGATTATAACTTGTTGCCATATTTTTTGATGACATTATCTTTGGAGGTAATGACAAGCTTAGTGCAGAATTTGCAAAAGAAATGCAGAATGAATTTGAAATGAGAATGATTGGCCCTATAAAATATTTTTTGGGATTAAATGTAAAGAAGATAGATAAAGGAATATTTATAAATCAGTCCAAATATGTGAAGAAAAATTGAAGACTTTGAAGATGGAAGACTATAAGCCAGTATGCACTCCAATGATAATAGCAAGCAAGCTTTCTAAAGAAGATGATTTCACAGCAGTTGAAAAGATATTGTATAAGTCTATGAGTGGAAAACTTATATATCTTACTCAATTTAGACAAGACATATCTAATGCAGTTGTCATTGTTGGTAGATTTGCAGCTAAACCAAAATAGAATCACCTAATGGAAATAAAGAGAATATTCAGATATCTAAAGGGAACTATAGACTATGGTTTATGGTATCCTAAATTAGAGAATGTACAAACTCATGTGTATACAGATACTGATTGGGCAGGTTGTATTGACGGCAGGAAGAGTACTTCTGGAGGAGCAGTATTTCTTGGAGATAGGTTGGTTTCTTGGGTAAGCAAGAAGCAGAATTGTATCTCTCAATCAATAGCAGAAGCTGAATATGTTGCAGCAGCATTGAATTGTTCAACAATGGTTTGGATCAAGCAGATGGTTAAAGATTTTGGTATACAGGTTGATTATCCTATTTTTATTCACTGTGATAACACCAGTACTATCAACATGTCCAAGAACCCTATGATGCACACAAAGACAAAGCACATTAAGATTAAATACCATTTTCTTAGAGAAAAATTTGCAGATAATGAAGTAAAATTGGACTATGTGAGCACCAAAGAACAGTTGGCAGATATTTTCACAATGCCTTTATCATAAGATACTTTTGAGTATCTCAGGGAGAATTTGGGAGTAATTCCCTCTCCTGAGTCTAATTAGATAAAGCAGCAAGAACATCAGTCCATACTGACTGATGAATGGTTGACTACTCTACTTCTAGAGTAGTACCTGTGCCTAATTGTTTATGGCACCCTTTGCCATTGATGTCAAAGGGGGAATATATAGTAAGGGGGAGCATATACTTTGGGGGATTATAAACATAGATAGAGGAGATGCAATAGTGTAGAGGAATATTTGATGAGGATATTAAGAAGATTGTAAAAAAAAAGAAGACACCATGTGCTGAAGATTTTTTAATATCATATGTTGCCATCAATGTCAAAGGGGGAGATTTTTGGAGATTTACTTTTGGCAGCTAGTTGATTGTATGTTTATCATTGATGACAACATATAATATACAGTAGTGTTCTATATATACTTATCAGAATAATGTTATCAATCCTTGCAGGTTTATATTCATGTTGTAGACATGTTGTTTATGTTTTGTTCATACACGCAGACTCAGATATGAAGTTTCAGTTGTGTTGTGTAATTCTGTTAACAGTAGTTATAGTTTCTAAAGTTTGTCTATACAGATTTGACGTATTGCATTGGTTTGTGAGTTGTGCCTATCTTTGGGATATGCATGTGTATATTCAAGTTTATTTATGTGCCAAACGTGTTTCAACAAGATTGCAATGTTAGAGTTAATTTGGTGAGGCCAACTTTGTAAAGCATCGCATCTATTTTGTTTATATTGCACAATTGTAATTATGTGTGTGTGGTTAGTTAAGCTAACAAGAATGTTATGAAGAGTTTCCTAACAGGTCCCATGATCTCATACTTTGAGGAAGATACTTATAGTAGTTCATTTGTGGAACGCTAAGTGTGAATGAGAAGATAAGAGAGAAAAAGTATAGAGTAGAATATCAGTTGTGTTTCATTCATCAAGGATCTATGTGAAGAAGAAGTGAAAGATTACAATACATTGGAACTGATCAAGAAAAAAGGTCTACTCTACAATTCATCATCAGAAATAGTGCATATCTATTCTACAGAAGGTTGTATCCTTCACCATTGAAGCAGTGAGATTTTGGAGAGTGAGTCCTCACCCTTAACAGGGTTATTTTTAAAAGACTCCTAATAGGGTCAAACCCTTAACCAGGTCACTATACTTATTTCATAGTAAAGAACAACTCCTAACAGGGTTGCAAGATCTCCTAACAGGGATTATTATAAAAAAGTATAGTTCATTATCGGTGTTAACTCCCACCGGGGTTTTTACCATTTGGTTTCCCCATAACCAAATTGTGGTGTTGTCTATTGTGTTATCTTAATGTGCATTTAATTTATTGTATTCTAGAGTTAATAAAGAGAAAGAATTAAATTAGCTGATAACTGATTCATCCCCTAGTTATCCTTTGGGACTATTCTAACAAAACCATCATGAATACATTATGCAATGTATATCATAGGGCTAGGGATCATACATTTTCACATCAGTAGCCAATACCATAGGTCCCACTATCATTAAATCTAGCACCTTAATCTATCTTATCTAACCATGTGATATATATGTAATTTCAATGTAGCTCCTAAAAAGGTTAACATTATGTGGCAGGCCATCTTCCTCAGTTAGGGCTCCACTTTTTTCTTATGCGTAGCTAATTTTAAACCATTATGAGTGGTATAGGCCACATTATATTCATCAACCTATTCTCTAATTGACAGTTTCATATTGAAACCTAACTCTAGACCGAAAACCTCTCCGATACTCTCTGCAAAAACTTTCATAAAAATTTCTCCCTCACAGTCCCTGATGCGTCTTTCTTCTGGTTTGTAACTTTTTTCTAAGACTTTCAAAACCTCAATATTCACAAATACATTTGGGAATACTATGCTACCTAGATTTTTCCTCCAAGGGTTGCACATAGGTACTTCCTTGTCCTTGTTAGAATAGTCCCAAAGGATAACTAAGATGGGGGGGTGAATCAGTTATCAATAACTTTAATTATTTTTCCTTCTTTAACTTCAAAATACAATAGAGTAAATGCACATTCAGATAACATAGTACACAACATGCAATTTGATTACGGGGAAACCAAATGGTAAAAACCCCAGTGGGAATTAGCACACACAATGAACTATACTTGTTTATAGTAATCCCTGTTAGAAGATCTTGCAACCCTATTAGGATTTGTTCCTTACAAAGAAATAAGTATAGTGACCTGGTTAAGGGTCTGACCCTGTTAGGAGTCTTTTACAAATAACCCTGTTAGGGGTGAGGACTCACTATCCAAAATCTCACTGCTTTAATGGTGAAGGCTACAACCTTCTGTAGAATAGATATGCACTATATCTGATGATAAACTGTAGAGTATAACTATTGTCTTGATCAATTCCAATGTATTGTAATCTTCTACTGCTTCTTCACATAGACTCTTGATGAATGAACCACAACTGATATTCTGCTCTGTACATTTTATGTCTCTTTTCATATCATTCACACTTAGCGTATCACAAATGACTTGCTATAAGTATCTTCCTCAAAGTATGAGATCATGGGACCTATAAGACAACTATTCATAACATCCTTGTCAGCTTTACTAATCACACAACCATAATTACAACAACGCAAATATAAACTGAATAGACGCGACGCTTCACTAAGTCGGCCTCACCAAATTATCTCTAACTTTGCAATCTTCTTGTAACACATTTGGAGCCTCTAGATAATTATCATAAACTCATAACTAATCATGAATATACACACGCATATCTTGAAGATAGGTGCAACTCAAGAAACACGTTAAATATGTCAGCTCTGAATAGATACTCTTCCAAAACTATAACTGCCAATAACAGAATTACACAACTTGACTGAAATATCATATATGGATCTGCGTGTATGAACATAACATACTAAACTTGTCTAAAACATGTATCTAACCATGCAAGGGTTGATATCATCATTCTGATAAGTACATACAGAATCACTACTGTGTATTATATGTTGTCATCAATGACAAACATACAATCCATCAACTGCACAGAAACAAATCTCCAACAGTCCTTTCATAGGTAATGGAAAAGGAACAAGTCATACCCTCCTCCTAGTCCAAATATCACCTATATTCTTGTATCTTTCCTCTAGCTTATCCCTATTAGGCATACTGAACTTTGATCTTCGATGTTTTGGTTCCAATGCCTACATTTGATCAATTAAATCTTGGTTATGTCTTCTTGGCTTCTCTTCTTTCTGCTTCTTCTCTTTCTATTTCATATTATTAGAACCTTTCCTCTTACCAGAAGACTCTGATGCTGATGACTCCATTTTCAAAATCTCACAGTTGAAACACTCACAAATTTGCAATTAACAGTTTTGATATCTTCAATGACTCCACAATTACAAATTTACTCTTGTTCATATGTATTCAATTGCACACATAACCCCTATTTAATGTCACTTTTCATAGTAGTTTTAAATATGATATGACAACAGCTCAAAATTGGTGAATCTATTATGTTAAAACTCTGGCACCATCAGTATATATCTCTGTGATGTTAGACTACATTTATCTTTTATCAGTGTATCCATCACCGATTATATCATTGGGGATCATGGTTGCGTGATCATTACTCTTCCATTATTCCGAAAGGAAATTTTTCCATTGTTAAAACTATTTGAAAATTTATCCCATCGGGGTATGTTATTTCGATCATTGGGCATTAGGGAATCATTATTCAGCACCTTCCAATAATCCTTGTTACATCATCATGAATCTTCTCGACAATCCCATCGGTAATTGGGATAGCAATTTGTATGTCATTTTGATAACCTGGTGATCTTTCATTGTGGACACATGTTCATGTGTATTCAATTGCACACATAACCCATATTTAATGTCACTTTTCATAGCAATTTTAAATATGATTTGATAATGTCTCAAAATAGGTGAATCCTCTCTAATAAAACTCTAGCGCTATCAGTATATATCTCTATGATGTTAGACTACATTTATCTCTTATCAACATATCCATTACCAATGAGTCCATCAAGAATCGGGGTTGCATGATCATTACTCTTCCGCTATGCTGATAGGAACTTTGTTCATCACTATAACTGTTTGCAAATTTATCCCATCGAGGTATCTTATTTCAATCATCAGGTATCAAGGAATCATTATTCAACACCTTTCAATAATCCTTGTTACATCATCATGACTCTTCTCGACAATCTCATCGATGAACAGGATAGAAATTTGTATGACATTTTGATAACCCGAAGACCTTTCATTGTGGACACTCACTTCATCTGTTGTCGGGATAATAAATTAAGTTGGTTGTCGATATACTAATAGCTATCAACATTGTATTGAAAACCCATTTGGGTGTCAGGATATCTCAAACTGATTATTCCCGATGCATATAATTTATCCTGGCAATCTTTATTTCTAATTTGTCTTCTCTCATCGGGGTAAGTTATCCCAATAAGTCAATCTTTTTTCATTACTCATTTGAATAGCCAGGATGAAGGTTGCAAATGCCTGATAGCTCATAGTTTTTCCCTTTAACGACTCACCTGACATTATACTCATGAATGTATCTTCTTTTCCTTTGATAATGCTTCATCAAACATTGGATTTCATGATGCCATAATATGTCAACAATCATGTTAAAAAAAATAAAACTGCAATAACTATCCAAAAAAAACACATATATAAACAATTTCAATTTGAAAATAGAGTTTTAATTTGTTGAATAACATCTATATTTAATTAAATTATATGATAGCTATTTGAAATGGTATCTCATAATTGCATACCAAAATTTATTTATTTATTTAAAATAAATTGTTGTGGTCAAAATTTTGACTCTCACTGGACACTTTCAATGTTGTACTCATCAAATATGATTTTTCCTGACTCCAACTTTGAAACAAATTTTGATGAGGACCTCATCAATGATATATCATCCTTGTCAAAAATGAACTCAACGCCACATTTTCAAGCATTTGACCTCTTTTTTAATTATAAAATGTGTCAAAACTTTGACTCCAAGTATACGCATTCGATGTTGTTCTCGTCAAAAATGAGTTTGTCTGTCTCCAACCATCGATAAATACTTCTACCGAAACCTCATCATGGACATAGCATCCTCATCAAAATATGATGTGAGCCACTGTAGAAAATTAGATATTTTGACCCCACATTTTACAAGCATTTAACATCTTTCTCGACGGCAAGAAGGGTCAAAATTTAGACGCTCAAGTTGGTCATCGATCAATCAACTAAAATATTGCGACAATGCCTTTGGTTGAAAAATTAACTATTGTACGCAGAAAATTTGACCAATGCACGTCAAAAAATGAATACAATTTTAGTAGTGATTATCTTTGTGTAACCTAATAAAGTTGTAAGTCTCTCTAGTCAACTCCAAAATACAAGAGACCTTAACTGAAGGTCTAAAACATCCCATAATACATTCCTCTAATCTCATATGACTTAATTTATCACATATTGTTCTCGCCAGGCAAAGTTGTGCAATTGTACCCTATCAACTGCTTCCTAGACTTAGTCAATTTTCCAAAGAGAATTTCCAAAAATGGATTGTACTCTAAGTGACCATTAAAATAAGTAGTGTTTCCATAAATGACAACCTCTATGTTATACCTATTAGGCCACTTTCAAAAATCTTTATTATTTGATGTATTTATTTCTTCCCAAGGGGAGACATATTTCTTGTAGGCATTGTATTATCTTTTTGTTTGCACGTACACTTCATCAACATTGGAGCTAATTTATTATGGGGGGATATCATGTCTCCTTATTTCCTTCCTATGGTGGGATATTTTCTTATATATATATGATGTATTTAGTTCTTGGGGGGTCTTGAGTAATTCATCCATCCATGCATCTTGTGTTTTTTTTTTTTTTTGAGGGGAGTTTTGTCCCACGAGGTTTTCTCCCTTTCTCCACTTTATGAGAGATTTTATTTCATGTATTACATTTTCATGTTGTACATGTGTACCTAACATGGCCTAGTAGTCATAACCCATATTTCATTATGATTTTAAGTGCATTCCCCTAAGTTGCACTTAAGGGGCAGGAATTGGTGCAATTAAATACTCCTAATTACACTTTACTTAATCTTAATTAGGATAATGCATTGCATAGTAGTCTTTTATTGAGACACCTAGGAGTTTGCATCTGTATTTATCACATAGTGTAGGGAAAATTCCACTTTATGTTGTGATATTTTTTATCTCATTCCACTTTATGTGTGCGGTCCACCTTTAGTGCACATATAACATTATCATCCTCACCATATTTCACATACTTCATTCTGTAATGGATGATGATCCACCTTTGGTGGACATGTGATTCCACCTTATGTAGGTGATAGCTTATCTTCTCCTTATCAATTTCTCTTATTTCCTTGCCTATATAAGTAGGCACTTATTTGTTGTAAAACATCTCCAATATCTTAAATATATACTATTTTCATATTGTGTCATTAATGAGAATACAATGTATTCATATTCATATCATCTCTCTTGTATTTGTGTTATTATTTGACCTCTAGATCCTTTGTTCATTTCTATTTTCAAATTCTTAAAGTAACACTCATGTAAGTTTTATTACCCATCAAAATATATGGAAAAATTATTATTCTTAAAAGAATAGAGCATACCCTCAAATGATCTCATATAATGTGAAGCTTCTTAATCAAGAATACACCTACTAGAATGAGTGTGTGTTGATGAAAATAGATCATGGCCTTCCATCTTTCCTTCACCACATTCCATAAAAGATGACCTATGGTACATCTTGATGTGGTAGAAGAGGATACACTAAATGAAGGTAGTTAAGTATGGTACTTCCAAAGAAGATATTTTAGCTTGTCATTCTACTTCTCATAGAAATGATACTCATCATGTATTCTTTTGGTATAATAAGTACACTTTGGCTAGTTATTCCTGGTTAAATACCTCTTGGAAGAGGTGGAAGAAAATGAATCATGCTAATGAGACTCTAGAGCTAGCTGAGTAGACTTTGAACTACTGTGATTTTTCTTCTTCTTTTTCTTTGACTTCTATTTCATATGGATGATTATGATGGTGATAGAGAAACCAATGCTTGATATTAGACCTTGTGACTGAATTAAATTGTGTCATCTTGGACTACTCCCAAATTAGGAATTCTCAAAACACCTCAAATTAAGGCATGGTTTATGCATTTCCAAAGGCATCCATGGTGAAATAAAATGATTAATCAAAGAACTAAACAGTCCTTGAAGCTTTGACAATATCAAAATAATGCACCACTTGTTGGTATTGTATTTTCTATAATCCTGCAAAGGTGATTTGATGGATTTGAACTTCTCCAAAAAATTCTCAATGGATGGAAAGGAATTAGGTGTTAATGATTTCAAATCTATCTCAAGATAATGTGGATGAAACTCAATGATTTCCCCAAAGGATATCCTATAATTTGACCCACAGAGCCCTAGAGGTAGTGCAAGAATCAATATGGAACTAAGACTCTCATAGACACTTTGGGAAACCAAACATGTGGCTGAATATATCTTTTACCTATGAACATGAACCTCAAATAAACAAATCAACTTAGGTTGGGTCTAATTGAGAAATGATCATAAATCCAGGGATTGAATAAAAGTATGGTCATATCTCATTTCCAATTGTGATAGTTGTGCAGTGTTCATTTCTCAATGGAAACCACCAGTAGAATTGATTTTTAGATTAGGCACGTATTTGGGTGAGATATGAATATGAAAGAGAATAATTTTAACCCCCAATTTCAAGAAAAAAAAGCTCATGTACAATTATATTAGACAAAAAATCACAAAAATAAAAAATGGATGAATCTGAGACCATAGTGTACCACAAGTAAAATATGGAAAATTGATGGGGGTTTTAAATAGAGCACAAAATAAGCTTTCTGACAATATGTGGTTTTCAAAAAAATAAGTCTATATGAGAAAATTATGGCCCTAGAAGCACAAACTAGAAGATCTAAATTCATATGCCTGGTATGAAAAATTTGTAAAAAAATATGAAAAATTACCACCATGGATGGACTGGCACTAGAACCATCTTTTAGATAGTGTCTATTTTTTTTTATTTTGAGTTTGAGTTATCAATTTATGGAAAAAAAAATTAAGGTTAGAATGCAACCAAGAGGCTTGATGGGTTAATGATGCAAGTAAGTTGAATTATTGATGTAGGCAGAATGTTCTTGTCACTAGTATTATTCTCTACTCTGCCAAAGTGTTCTCCAATTTGAGTAAATATTCAATTAAGCCCCAAAATTATTCTTTATTTTTTTTTAATTTTCCCTTAAAATATTGTGTTTCTTGGCACTAGATGCACTGATGTCAATGATGAAATCAACATGGGTCCCATAGATGCATAGGTACAACCTCAAAATAATTTTTTCAAAAGAAATTGATAAAATAAAAAAAATTACAATTTTTATCACTGAAAAATGTTTACAAAAAAAATTGTTTGCTTTATTTTTTCTACACTGACTATGCTAGTGATACATCTATTTTAGTCATGTGGTCCATACAGATTTGATGAATGAAGGAAAATTTCAATGTCCCTTTTTAATGTGTATGCTAGTTCTTATAGGGATTTGATGTTACTCAACTGATGGAGATGATGATGAACACTGAGATTAGAGGTATACAAGATTATAGAAATGGTTAGATCAGTTTTTATTTTCTCATTTATTTCAAGAAATTGATTTATGGTTCATATTGAATTGTCATATCTTTTGGAGATGAGTTAATTGGGAAATAGATAAAGATCAAACAATGATAAGTTCATCTTGAGAAAGAAATTTCTATTCTATCAAGTCGGTAAAGAAGATTGGGAAAGTCTTTAAGACTAAAGAGTTAAGTTACTAAGAAGAAATAAGTATGGTGATAAAATGGTTATGTTAGTCGGTCATGACATTAAGACATTGAGGCACCGAGCAGTGCATTTTATCACTGAACCAAGAGTTAGTTCTTGAGCACAACAGATGATAGAAACAAGGATAAGAATGCATTAAATGGTGAGCCACAATGATCAAGAGGATTCCAAGAATGAAGAAGAATTTAGTTACAAGATCTACACATGGTAAAATTCAAGGAAGAGATATATAGTATAGATTAAGGGGCAAAAGTGAAGGTTTTATTTCCAAGAAAAGTGCCAGTTCCAATGATGTAACACTAGTCTTTCTTTTCCCTAGCTTCCTCTAGGGGATTCTAGGTCACTCACTGACCTAATAGTTTTCTTCAACTGACCCTATTCCCCTTAGGATTCTCCTCACAAGATCCTACTCCTTTCAACTAGTGAACATCAACAATGTAGAACACAAACTCGCCATAGCTCTTCCTAGGCTTCCAACGGTCTTTCTTGCTCCATCTGCACAAACTGATCCAAATGGATTCAAAACTCTTCCATATGGAGAGTTATTCTTCAAGATAGTTTATTGGACCAATTAAAATTTCCACAAACTTCTTTTGGATTGAAACCCTAAACGAGTTCCAAATTCCAAGCCAATTTCACCCAAAAGAGGGCTACTAGCATTATGCCTAATTAGGCTCCTTTTCTGCAATAATTATAAAACTCCTTAACAAGTCAAAAAAATAATACCATATCATCATATCCTTTATCAATAACCTAAGGATTTTCTAGGTCTTGGCTCCCATATATGTTCGTACAGTACCTCCAATAAACATGCCTAAAATTTAGGGTTTTAGGACCTTTTCACTGTCTGCACAAGAAATTGATTTTCTTGGCTAGAAAAACATAACACCCAAACTTCTCCTATGATTTATGGTTCCTTCACTCACCCTAATACCTCTCCATAATATTTTATTGAAGCAATGAATGCTTTCAATACTTCCAAATTTCTCTGCAACTGCTAGTGATCCCTAGCCATGCATCACTGGCTCGCCTAGGGAATCACCATATAAATAGATTCCATGCTTTCTTGGGACCCTCCTTCACTATACATAATGTACATGGATTCACCTTCCATATTCCAATGGCCTATGCAAGACCCACAATGGAAAATGGATCTATGACTCCATTTGTGCAATATGCCTTAATCAAGACAGTAACTGGATAGAAACTAAAAGAATTTATTAAAGCAACTAAATTAACACAAAATAGAAAAATAACTCCTCACAAAATCCTAAAACAATATCTATTAACATAATGAAAAGCTACAGAAGATGATCTAATCCATCTTAATTCCAAATGCTCAGAAATCACACAAACTGTAATAGTTCTTTGATTATATAGTCCATACACACTCTGACACAAACTTGCCAACCCTTGAAAAAGCTCAACGATAGCCTTATGTAGCTGACCAAGGCACTAAAAAACTGATTTTAGACATTTAAGGAAGTAATTCCATCAAATTTGCAATCTTTCAACCAATGGTGTCAATGTTGTCAATGACAACATTGACAACTTTTGCAACTTTTTGGATATGCTATCAAAACTTGGTCAAAAGTTGTCGAAACTTCCCCAAATCACTAATTAAGGAGTAAAAACATGGAATGGGACCATTAGTCCCTTGCTTAGCCAAATTTGGCACTAAAATCACAAAATTCCCTAATTAACCTAGATGGACTCAAACTAAGTACCCAAATAGGCATCCTCTCACTTAACACACTACACACTAGGACCTACATGTCCCTTTATTAACCTAGTGGTTTGGCTAGAAAAACTACAAGCCAAAACATAAAAAGAATCCCTAGGTCACATTGCATCATTATCCCTGTCTAGGTGCTCCTACACCATACTCCCCCACAAGGGAAAGCTATGTCACGCCTGTGGATAGTATATCCTCTGAAATGCCCACCTTCTTGAAGTCTGCATCTGCAATCCATGAGGCCTCTGACTCTAGTCTATCCTTCCACTGAATTAGGTGTTCCACGTAGAATTTATGCCTTGTACTGTTGTTAACCCTGGAGTCAAGAACTTTGTCAACTATCATCTATGGTTTGGGAGGCAATACAATAGCCTCAACATCCTCACTGATTCCTTGACTTCCCTGACTGATCTCATATATCTTCCCTTTGAAATGGCTTAAGTCCTGCACATTGAACATCAGAGATATGCTCAAGTCTGGTGATAAGTCTAGCTTATAGTTATTAGCCCCATATTTGGTTAGGGTTTTTCAAGGTCCCACACCTTTCATCTGAAGCTTCGTAAGGACACCTTTCTGTAGCCTTGACTTGTTCAAATGAACCATCACATAGTCACCCACCTCAAACTGAACATCTTTCCTCTTCTCATCCACTTTGGTCTTCAACTTTTGTTGAAAGTCTTGGATTTTCTTCTTGACTTGTTCTTGGATCTCCTTCATAGTATGGGTGAATTCCTCAGCATGTCCACTTCGGTACTCCATACCTCCAAGATCCCTAAGCTCACAAAAACCTCTAGGGTGCATGCCATAAACAACCTCAAATGGGCTCTTACCTGTCATCCTATTCTTACTGTCATTGTAAGCATATTTTGCTTGGGGAATGACTACATCCCAATTCTTCCCATACTCCTTAGTTAGTCACCTCAATAGGTTACCCAAAACCCTATTCACCACCTCAATTTTTCCATCAGTCTGTGGGTGGTAGGCTGAACCAAAAGATAGATTGGTACCCAATCTAGTCAGTCTGTGGGTGGTAGGCTGAACCAAAAGATAGATTGGTACCCAATCTAGTCCATAATGTCCTCCAAAAATGGCTCATAAATTTTACATCCCTATCTGATACTATGCTCAAAGAAAGACCATGGATCTTCACAATCTACTTAAAGAACAAATAGGCTATGTGGATAGCATCATTAGTAGTCTTACATGGAATAAAATGTCCTATTTTACTAAATCTATCAACAACTACATAAATTCTATCATACCCCTGCTTGGTTTTGGGTAGACCTACTATGAAGTCCATGCTCACACACCCCCATCGCCAGTTAGAGATTGGTAAAGGTTGATATAACCCTGAATTACTCATTCCTCATTTTGCCTTCATTCAAAAAACACACTGCTCCACATATTTGGTGACATCTTTCACCAACTTTGGCCAATGGTAGAACCTTCACACAAGCTCTAAGGTTTTTTTCATACCAAAGTGACCACTTAAAGATCCATTATGCTTCTAATGTATGAGATTCATCCTCATATATCCTCTTGGCACACATAATTGGTTTCCCTTGAATACTAGTCCATTTTGCAAAGTTAACTTTGAGAACTTGCTATGGAAATGGTTTTTAAAGTCAACACACACCTTGTATGCTTCCCCAAAGTCCTCATCTACCTTGTAAAGATCTCTAAAACTATCAATGCCAATGCTATTCAATTGGACTTTTTAGACTTTCACCAACCTTTGGCTTAAGGCATCTGCAACCTTATT
This sequence comes from Thuja plicata, assembly GCA_018584345.1. Classification (NCBI taxonomy): domain Eukaryota; kingdom Viridiplantae; phylum Streptophyta; class Pinopsida; order Cupressales; family Cupressaceae; genus Thuja; species Thuja plicata. The sequence goes on from MU224422.1 coordinate 5,406,008, forward strand.
GAGTTGTCCCTTCTTGTGCTTTATAGTAAAGGTAAATGATTGTAAATACTCAATCCATTTCAGATGCCTATTGGTTAGTTTCTCCTGAGTATTTATGTAGTTAAGAGCTTGATTGTCACTAAATACCACAAACTCTTTAGGCAATAGATAATGCCTCCATTTTCTAAGGGACTCAACTGAATCATATGGTTCCAAATCATATGAAGAATATCTCTTCTCTCCCTCATTCAATTTCTCACTAAAGAAGCCAATTGGCCTACCTTCTTGACTCAATACACCCCCTACTGCCATCCCACTTGCATCACACCCAATGGTGAACAATTTCTCAAAGCTTGGCAATTGTAGGATAGGTTGAGTAGCAACTTGTTTCTTCAACATCTCAAAGGATTTATCTTCTTCTAAGGTCCACCTAAACTTAGTTTTGACCCCACCCTTAATAGTATCCATCAATGGTGCACATATCCCACTGAAATTCCTAATAAATTTCCTATAAAACTATACAAGGTCATGGAAAATTCTTACCTTAGTGGTTGTGGTAGGTGGAGGCCAGTTTAGGATAGTAGCAACCTTATCTTGGTCCATGTTCAAAGACCCTTTGGATACTACAAAGCCAAAATACACTAGTTCTTTCTTGAAGAACTCACACTTCTCAAGGTTAATAGCCAACTTCTCTTCATGCAATCTCTACAACATTGCCTCTACATGTTTGATATGCTCCTCTCTTGTCTTACTAAATATCAGTATATCATCAAGATATACCACCAAAAACTTCCCTATGAATTCCTTAAGCACCTCAGTCATGAGCCTCATGAATGTGCTCGAAGCATTAGAGAGGCTAGATGGCATAACAAGTCATTCATATAACCCATCTGTGGTCTTGAATGTCATTTTCCTTTCATCACCTTCCTTCACCCTGATTTGGTGATACCCACTCTTCAATTCAAACTTGGTAAATTACATTTCCCCTCCAAATAAATCCATGAGATCCTCCATCCTAGGTATAGGGAACCTATACCTTATTGTGATTCTGTTTATGGCCCTTGAATCTATGCAAAGTCTCCATTTTCCTCCCTTCTTGAATGCCAACACAACCAGGACTGCATAAGGGCTAATACTCTTCTTGATCAAGCCTTGATCCAAGAGTTCCTACACTTGTCTAGCTACCTCCAAGTTGTGATCGGGATAAATCTTGTATGCTACCTGATTGGGTAGAGATGCCATTGGCACAAATTCTTTTTGGTGTCTGATTACCCTCTTAGGTGGTAGGGTTGCAGGAGTTCCATCACTCACTATGTCTTTGTACTTAACAAGAAATTCTTGTGCCTCTAATGGTAATGGCTCCTTGACTAGTTTTTCTTCCCCCTTGGGTCTTAGCATAATGGCATTCCCTTCCCTCTCATCATCCTTGATATCTTTCACAAACTCGTTTCCACTACACAACATGACATTTGGAGTCTTTAACTGTGGTTCTTCACCTTCTAGCAAAGACTGGATCTTGAAAGTTTTTCCTCCTTTCTTGAAGCTGATGGAATTCTCCTTCCCATCATATACTTCCCCATTGCCAAATTTCCAAGGCCTTCCTAATATAAAATGGCAAGCATCCATTGGTAGCATGTCACAAAGTAGCTTATCCTTGTATCCTGCTATTGAAAACTCAACCCATGTTTGCTCATTGACCAATACACTTTGGCCTATGTTGAGAATTGTTACCTTATAGGGATTTACATGGGGTATTTTAGGTAGATTTAGTTTCACTACTACCTCCTCTAAGATGATATTATCTGTGGATCTAGTGTCGACAATCACTTTACAAACCTTACCAAGAATTTTGCATCTGATTATAAACAATGCACCCCTATGTTTGGGCTCATCCTTGATTGGTTTTCTTATTAGTACTCTCCTTAACATCAAGTTCTCACCCATCTCTAAATCTAGATGGTCAATCTCAGGTGCTTTGACACTTGAAGTGTCCTCATGAGTATATGCTACCCTTTTTTCACTGTTTGTTGCAGAAGGTTTGTCAAGACATCTATAGGATGAATGACCTAATTGCCCACAATAACAACACTTCATGGTTGCAAAGTAAGAACTAATCCTACCTCGTATTCCTCTTTTAGGACCACCATGATTACCCATGCCTCTGTTATAGCCTCCTCTTGAACTGCTTTCAGTCTGCTACTTTGTCAAATTATTCTCCCCTTGTGACCTTTTCTTGCTACCTCTTCCTTGGTAGCCTCCTCTTTGACCCCTTTGGTCTCTTCCTCTCCCTCTATTATTCTTGAAACTAGAGTCACCCTTCTTCTTGTTCTTCTCCTCCACTCTTATGGCTAACTGATGACACTTTTGTATTGTAGTTGGTGTCCATAGGCTAATATTCTCTTGGATGTTCCACTTCAATCCACCCAAGGATCTAGCCACTTTGATTGACTCCTCTTCTTGAAATTTACACCATAGACACAATCTTTGGAATTCCTCAGTGTATGAGGCCACATTTAGGTCTTTTTGTTCAAATTTTTTCCTCTTTCTATGAAGTTCAATTTCATAATCCTCAAGGAGATAATTCTCCTTCAGCTTGGTCACCATGGCATTCCAATTTTCTATAGGTTGCTTCCCCATTCTTATCCTCTCATCCTGAAGGTATTTCCACCAAGTCAAAGCTGACCCTCTAAGTCTAGACTTGGCCACCTTAAGCTTTTGGGCCTTAGTCACACCCTCACATTCGAAATGGTTCTTCGTCCCCTCTATCAAATCCATTACTGGTTCAATATCCATCTTGCCACTAAACAAAGGGATTCCTTTTAATGCTTTTCCACCTAGTGCTTTGATGGCATTCTGGAATGGCTCTTCATTCAAGATAGGGTATGGTTCTAGAATGATGTCTTCCTCAGCAACCTTCTTGCCCCTATCACTTCTTTCCACTCCTTCTCTGCTCCTAGTTGTTTCATTAGCAATTTCCTCTAGCCTTAACCTCATGCCTTCTAAGGCTTCTTCAAGGAGTCAGTTCCTCTCCTTTTTCTCATTAACTTCCTTAGCCAACTCTACATTTTTCACCATCTTTGACTCTCCTACTAATTCACAAGTAGCTGCAGACATCCACTAACTTCTTTGACTCTCCTACTAATTCACCAGTAGCTGCAGACATGCACTAACTTCCCAAGTTTCTCAAATTTCTCTAATACCACTTTGATGTAACACTAGTCTTTCTTTTCCTTAGCTTCCTCTAGGGGCTTCTAGGTCACTCACTGACCTAATAGGATTCTTCAACTGACCCTTTTCTCCTTAGGATTATCCTCACAAGATCCTACTCCTTTCAACTAGTGAACATCAACAATGCAGAACACAAACTCACCATAGCTCTTCCTAGGCTTCCAATGGCCTTTCTTTCTCCATCTACATAAACTAATCCAAATGGATTCCAAACTCTTCCATATGGAGATTTAGTATTCAAGATATTTTATTGGACCAATTACAATGTCCACAAGCTTCTTTTGGATTGAAACCCTAAATGAGTTCCAAATTCCAAGCCAATTTCACCCAAAAGAGGGCTACTAGCATTAGGCCTAATTGGGATCCTTTTCTACAATAAATTGTAAAAATCCCTCAAAAGTTAGAAAAATAATACCATATCCTGATACCCTTTATCAAGAACCTAAGGATTTTCTAGGTCCTGGCTCCCAGAGGTGTCTGTACAGTACCTCCTATAAACATGCCTAAAATTTAGGGTTTTAGGACCTTTTCACTGTCTACACAAGAAATTCATTTTATTGGCTAGAAAAACATCATAAACAAACTTCTCCTCTGAGTTAGGGTTCCTTCACTCACTATACTACCTCTCCATAATCCCTGATTTAAGCAATGAATGATTCCAATCCTTCCAAATTTCTCTACAACTACTGGTGATCCCTAGCCATGCATCACTGGCCCACCTAGGGCATCACCTTATAAATAGTTGTCATGCTTACTTGGGCCCCTCCTTCATTGTACATAATTTACATGGAGTCACCTTCCATATTCCAATGGCCTGTGCAATTCCCATGGTGGAAAATGGATCTATGACTCCATTTGTGCAATATGCCTGAATCAGGACACCAACTAGACACAAACTAAAATAATTTACTAAAGCAAATAAATTAACACAAAATAGAAAACTAACTCCACCTAGAATCCTTAAAAAATCTACATTAACATAAGCACAAGCTGCAGAAGATGATCTAATCCATCTTAATGCCAAATTCTCATAAATCACATAAACTATAACAGTTCTTTGATTATATAGTCTGTACACACTCTGACACAAACTTGCCAACCCTTGCAAAATCTCGAGGATAGCCTTATGTACTTGACCAAGGCACTAAAATAGTGGTTTTAGATAGCTAAGGAAGTAATTCCATCGAAGTTTCAATCTTGTAACCAATGTTGTCAATGTTTTCAATGACAACATTGACAACTTTTACAACTTTTTGGATATGCTATCCAAACTTGGTCAAAAGTTGTCCAAACTTCCTTCCCCAAATCACTAATTAAGGTGTAAAAACATGAAATAGGACCTTTAGTCCCTTGCTTGGCCAAATTTTTCACTAAAATCACAAAACACCCTAATTAACCTACATGGACTCAAAGGTCACTAAGGACCCAATCATCCATCCTCTCACTTAACACACTACACACTAGGACCTACATGTCCCTTTATTAACCTAGTGGTATGGCTAGAACCACTAAAAGCCAAAACATCAAAAGAATCCCTAGGTCACATTGCATCATTAGCCCTACCTAGGTGCTCATGCACCATCCGAGGTGATCCCAAAGTGGTTAGCCGAGTTTCAAGTTCACTGAATCAATTCAAAAATTTGATCTAATGGCTGAGCGTGAATGAAGGAAAACCTAATCAAGGAGATTAAGAATAAAAATAGAGTCTATTTAAGGGATGAATTCAAATAACAAGGGGCTAGAATGTTGAAGTGTTGAAGTGCTACCGAGTGATGTAGTGATGAGAAAAGAGGTGAAAATCTAAGTCTAGAGTAGAAACAGATGAAGTATTGATGCCAGTAGTCAGAGAGCGCATAAAAGATATTAGCAAGCAAGAGGTAGTTGTAGTTTTATAGATCATTTTATACATTGTTTCTTATTTGTATTTGTAATAGATAAATCACTTAACTGAATGGACTTAAGAGTCTTATTGTAAAATCCTTGAGAAAGGTGAAATTCTAAAAGAATGTTCAAAGCCCTCTAACCAGGCCAATCCTAACAGGGTGAAGATCTTAACAGGTCTTAGGTAAATACCCTAACAGGGTCACATATAACAATGTGTATTGTAATCTTTAATAGGATTGGCTTTTAACTAAGCATACTTCATAAGAGTATTTTCATTTGTGGGTGACAATTGCCACAGATGTTTTCCCCAAATTGGATTTCCTTGTTAAATCTGGTGTTAAAATGTGTTGAACATTTCATGTGAATAATATTTACTTTTTATGCAAGTTGCACATTTTTATTGAAGTTATTTGGTTATTCGGTTACTGATGTTTTTTATCCTATTGAGTTGAATCAGAGTTAATTTTTAAAGTTTAAAGTATCATAGTTTTCTTATTCAACCCCCTCTTAGTAATCTAACAATTGGTATTAGGGCTAAGTACTCTAAGAGAATAGTTTAAAAGACTTGAGTTAAATATCTGAAGATGTATAAGAGGGAAGCACTGAAATTGAATAAGGATAAATTTTATACATAGAAAAATAGAATGAGGTTGCACTTATCTTGGATTAGAGAGTATGCACTATACTAACATGATAATTAGTATTCGCCATCTCCATTTGGACCTTTGATACTTGAGAAGATAAGAGAAATACAAGACCACACACAAGTTATGATTGAGATATAATCTACTCTCACCAATCTGGACTTTAATGACCTTAAATATTGTGATATAGAAAAGTAGATGTTGGATAAAATTGAATTGTACATGGTGGAGATCAACATGTTAAGAAGGAAAAATTTGAAAGCTTAAGAGGAAAATTTAATGCTATGAGAATGAAAGAAGGTGAAAATGTTACACTATACAGTTCAAGACTGAAAGAAACTATGAATTCTATCAGAGGTGTTGGAGGACAGATAACTAAAGAAGATGTGAAAATAAAATTGTTAAGGACATTTTTACCTATGTATGCCATCTAAGTATCTGCAATACAAGAACTAAGATCCATTCCTCATATGATTATTTCACTGGATGCTACTATTGATAAGTTGACTTATTTTGCACTCAATGATTTTGATAATAGTTTACCTGCTACTACTAGGATTGAGTTTGCATTTAAATCATCTTTGAATAGTGGAAGTTATAGGGAGTCTAGACCTAGTGATGGTTATACAAGTAGTGTTAGTGAAAGATTCTATAGTTGTAAGAGTGGGTTAAAAGAACTTTATGTTGAAGATAAAGCAAATGGAAAAGAGTTTGAAGCTCTACTAGCTAGAAGACTAGAGAGAGGTAAAGGTAAGTACCAAGGTTGTTAATATGAATTTAGAATAACTGAGAGGGGGTGAATCAGTTATCCTTGGTTCTAGATATGTCCATATGAAACTTTAAATCAACTTTAACAACTCACATCTGCTTGGTAGCACTAAATAATAAAAGTGTGCATTTTACTGAACTAATGAAATAAGATTACAGTAACTTAACAGTAAAACACAACAATAACATTCACACATTTTGACACCATGATTTAACATGGAAACCCAATATGGGAAAAGCCACCAGCAACATGCTACCAAAATTTCACTCTTCTGAAGTGATGCCCTGTGAGGAGCCAACCCTGTTAAAAGCTACAAAACACACTATCAAATGTGACCTGGTTAAAGGATTTAATCACCCTATTAGGAGTGGCCTTGTTAGAGGACTTAGAACATTCCAATCTGAATGTCACCTTGTTCAAAGGATTTATACAATGACTGTTAGGCCAACCTGGTTAAAGGATTTGAACTGATACAATGACTAGAAAGTAATCAGTAGGTGTGATCTAATACATACAACTTACTTTGTAAATCTAGATCCATTTTTAGCTCTAATGCTAATTTACTAAGTGGCCTCCATTCTCATCTCAAACTTCAGATCTTCTTGGAAATCTGTCAAGCAATCTCTCTCTGCTTCTTTGCTCAGCCTTCTCTACTAGGTCTTGCCAATCAGTCAATTAACCATGCAACACTTTGCATTCAACTTCTCCTTTCACTTAGATACCATAACAATAACCATAGTAGGTTATATTATACCTCTTCATCTAGGTTAGATAAATATTTTGCCTCTTAACCAAGATTGTAGATCTTAGGTTAGGTTAGATCCAATGGATCTTTCCATCTTTACATTTAATTTACTTCTCCAATACAGTCATTAATTAACCATTGAATCCATGTGCTAATAACAGTTTCCCGTGCATTAAATGAATATGGACCAATATTAATTAATAATGCATATCCCAATAAAATCAATTATGTCAGCCATAGATCTCAAATCTCATCAATAATCAAAATATTATTGCTCGGCTTTTCACTGTCTCCCTCGGCATTTCACTGGCGCTTGGCATCATCTTTGCTTTTGTCGACATCACCTTTCGCTTTGTTCAGCATCAAATTTTATTTTCTTGGCATTGACCTTCCATTGAACTGTCAGTGCTAGATAAACAACATATCACTTTGCCAAAGTGCCAAATGATCAAGTACCCTGGTGTATACTCATAACTCAATCATTTCCTTGGTCTTCTTGTTATCCCATTCTTTTCAAATCTTCATCAATCAATGGATAAGGTACTCAAACATACAACGATAGTCTCACCAGTTAATTTTTGACATCAATGACAAAATAACAATTGTCTACATTGCAGCAATCTTTCCAACAATCTCTGTCTTTGGCATTGATGGCAACACTAAACTATAAAACAATAATTTCTAACCAAAGTTACCATACAATCCAAAAAGTGCCTGTGTTCCTAATATTAACAAATCTTCATTAATGTCTTTAGCTTTGTTTTGACTCCCTCTGTGTCTAAAATCACACTGATATTTTCTGTTATTATTCAGCTCCCTCTTCAGGAATATTTCCCTTGTATCTATTGTTACCTGTTGTTTTAGAAATAATCTCCCTCTTTGACAATAATTCCAAAGATGTTGACATCTTCATCATGTAGATTCTTTTGTTCTAATCTTTGTATCATTTTGTTCCTGTCATCTTTTTGTATGATTGATTTACTTTTCTATTCTAGTTTTCCACTTCATAGTTTTTAGGCAGCATCCTAAAAATGTGACTTACTATGCATCAATGTGTCAAGTGTTCTGATTAAAACATTTGATGCAACAATACCATTCCCAACTAGTTAGCCTCTTCTAGGGGAATTACCCCCAATTGACCTCTTAGATACTCATGAGAATCCTTGGGTAATGCTTTTGTAAATATGTCTGCCTACTGTTCCTTAGTGTTAACATATTCCAGTCTCACTTCCTTCTTCTGAACTAGCTCCCTCAAGTAATGATAGTTGATGGCTATATGTTTTGTCTTAGAGTGCATTATAGGATTTTTAGAAATATTAATGGCACTCATGTTATCACAATATATGACAACTGGTTCTGTGATCTCATCTTTCATAACTTTTAGTAGTATCTTTAACCACACAATGTTTGAACAGTTAACTGCAGCTGCCACATACTCGGCTTCAACTGTAGATTGTGAGGTGCAATTCTATTTCTTGCTTGTCTAGGAAACTAATCTTTTCTCCAAAATAAATGATCCTCCTGTGGTGCTTTTTCTATCATCAACATTGCTAGCCCAGTCAGAATCAATATAGACTCTGAGTTCAAACTTGTCATTCTTTTTCTAATATAGGCCATAGTCTTTTGTACTTTCAAATATCTCAGAATTCTTTTCACTGCCATTATATTTGTCTCTTTTGGATTAGCAAAAAATCTAGCAATAATTCCAACTGCTAATGCAATATCAGGTCTAGTGTGTACAACATATTGCATCTTACCAATCATTGATCTGTACAGTGTTTGATTTACCTCTTTTGTATCATCGTTCTTTGCCAACTTCTGTCCAGTAGCCATGGGTGTACTCACTTGTTTTGAATCTTCCATACCAAAAGTTTTCAGTATCTTCTTGATATATTTTTATTGTTTAATATAGATACCATTCTTCATTTGATGTATTTGTAGTCCAACAAAGAATTTTATCTCACCAAACATAGACTTTTCAAATTCAGTTTGCATCTCTTTTGAAAATGCTTTACATATCATATCTTGTCCATTGAATATGATTTCATCCACGAAAATTTCAGCCAATAAAATTCCTTTACCGTGCTCTGTCTTCAAATATAGATTGTTGTTGTCATTAGTTCTTGCAAATCTAATTTTCATCAGATAATTGTGCAATCTTTCACACCATTCTCTTCGTGCTTGCTTCAGTCCATACAACACCTTGTGCAGTCTACAAACCATGTTCCTCTTACTTGGGTCAACAAATCCATCAGCTTGTTCAATATATACTTCTTCTTCTAGTATCCCATTTAGAAATGTAGACTTCACATCCATTTGATAGACTTTAAATCCTTTGTAGGCTGCATATGCAAGTAGAGTTCTCACACCCTCCAATCTTGCAAATGGGGTGAATGTCTCTCCATAGTCAATTCCTTCCTCTTGTGCATAACCTTTGCATACCATTCTTGATTTATTCCTTGTTACCTCTCCATGTTCATTTAGCTTGTTTTTGAATACCCACTTTGTACCAATTAGATTTTTTTTGTCAGGTCTAGGTACTAGTGTCATGTCTTGTTCTTTTCAATTTGGTCTATCTCTTAATTCATGGCTTGAATCCAGTCTTCATTGCCCAGAGCATCTTTTACTCACTTAGGCTCAAAATCACATAACAAACATGTGTCTTCTCTTAATTTTCCTCTTGTCATGACTGCAGAATCCTTTTCTCATATGATTTGATCAGGTTTATGCTGTCTTCTTACATATTTTTCCAAAGTGGGCTCTTACTCAACTTCATTTTGATCATTCAAGTTCAAGTCAGGGTGAAAGTGTGACTCAGCATCTCCATTAGATAGCTCGGTAGTCACTTCCTATTGCCTGGAAATTTCATTATATGTCTCAGCAGGTGCAGACTATTGCTCAGCAACTTCATTTTTAGTTTTGTTAGAATCCTCTTCTTTAGGATATGTGAACGAGCTGTAACTTTCAGGCTCAATCATGCTTTCAACTTCATTTATTTTTGCATATTCATCAATTCTAACATTTGCACTTTCCACAATTTTGTTAGTGTTAGAATTCAAACATTTGTACACCTTACTCTTAGTAGAATATCCAAGAAATATGCCTTCCTCTCCTTTAGCATCAAGTTTACCATTTTTTTTATCCTTCAGTATAAAACGTTTTCTCCCAAAGACTTTAAAGTAACTTACAGTAGGTGCATATCCATACCATAGCTCATAAGGTGTAGAATTTATACTTTTCTTGACTTGTACTCTGTTCAGGGTATAAACATTTGTACTTACAGCTTCTCTCCAATATTTATGTGCAACATTTTTCTCCATCATTAATGTTCTAGCACAGTCCATGATAGATCGATTTCTTCTTTCAGCTATACCATTCTATGGCAGCATCCTAGGTGCTAACATCTGTCTTTTTATCCCTCACTCATTGCAGAACCTATTAAAATCATTAGAAATAAACTCTCCTCCTTTGTCAGATCTCATACATTTTAGAATCTTACCTGTTTCCTTTTCAACTTTTTCCAAGTACCACTTAAATAACTGAAATGCATTAGATCTTTCTTTGAGAAACATAACTATCATCATCCTAGAGTAGTCATCTACAAATAGAATAAAATATTTGTTTCCACAATAAATTTTCTCACCAATAGGTCCACAAAGGTAAGTATGAACCAATTCCAAAATATTCTTAGAAGTATGAGTTTTGCTTTTAAAACTAGATTTAGTCATTTTGCCCAACTGACATTGCTTACACATTGCATTCTCAGATTTCTTTAACTTAGGCAGCCCTCTAACATTTTTCAATTTACTTATGCTTAACAAGTTATCAAAGTTAACATGACATAGCCTCTTATGCCATAGCCAAACATCATTATACTGTGCAAACAAGCATGTTTCTTTAGTTAAATCCATATAGAATAAGTTACCTTTTGTTTTCTCACCACCTCAAACTAATTCTCCAACAGCATCATAGATCTTTGCTTTCCTATGATGGAATTCAACTCTGTAACCAGAAGTGTTTAGTTTTGAAACACTCAATAATTTATACTTAAGATCATCAACCCAGTATACATCATCACATCTAATCTTATTAGTCAATTGAATTGATCCTTTCCCTTTGACTCTACAAGGTGTATCATTACCAAACTTAACATATCCACCTTTGCATTGATCTAATGTTTGAAATTTGTCCTTATCACTAGTCATGTGATGTGAACAACCACGGTCAATAATCCAATGATCACCTTTAATCATATAAGAAATTAGTGCAGTTTTCTCATCATCCTCATAATCATCTTTCATTGAAACATACACTACTTCTATATCATTTTCATCAAATTTGTCAGATTCACTTTCAGAAGCTTCTTCAGCTATATAGCAAGATTTCTTACCTTTGTCTTTGTATTCCTTGTACTTTCTATAGTCTCGGTCATCCTTTTTGCCCTTATATTTTCTGACCTTTCTTTCATCCTTCTCATTCTTTTTAGGACATCTAGCAACAATATGACCAACTTTGTTACAAGAAAAACAAATAATGGGAAGTTTACCTTTGAATTTTCCTTTTCCTCTTGCTAGTCTTCTTGCCATAAGTGCCTCAAGTTCTTCTAGATCATCATCTGAGGTGTCACTGTCACTGTCCACACATTTCTTTCCTTTCTTAGATTTGTTGATGACCA
>MU224422.1:5418121-5499134 GCA_018584345.1 Thuja plicata
CTCCTCTAATAGCATTTACAACTTCCTTTATCCTATCATAGTATTGCACTATATTTTCTCCTTCTTGCATTTTTAAATCATCAAACTTACCTCTCAAGCTTTCAGATTTGGCTCTCAGTACATTCGTGTCACCTCCATAGATGGTTGTAAGGGAATCCCACATCTTCTTTGCACTTGTACAATCTTTGATGTCCTCAAATTCATGATAGTTCAGAGATGATTCAAGTTTTAGCATTGCTTGATTATGTTCATGCTTCTCTCTTAGTTGTGCAACATTCAAAACTCTAGTAGGGGCTACATATTCTATTTCAATATGTCATTTAGTAGAATCATCCATACCATCCAAGTGAAGTTTCATCAAACTTTCCCATGCAAGAAAGTTTTCCTTGTTGATCTTCGGTCCATCCCTTTTATACATCTTGATCTTTATCTCCAAGTACCTTCAAACTTTTTGAAGAGAACCTGGCTATGATACCAATTGTTAATATGAATTTAGAATAACTGAGAGGAGGGGTGAATCAGTTATCCTTAGGTCTAGATTTTCCCATATGAAACTTTAAATCAACTTCAACAACTCAGATCTGCTCGGCAGCACTAAACAATAAAAGTGTGCAGTTTACTATACCAATGAAATAAGCTTGCAAAAACTTAACAGTAAAACACAACAATAATATTCACACATTTTGACACCATGATTTAATGTGGAAACCCAATATGGGAAAAACCAATAGTAACATGCTACCAAAATTTCACTCTTCTGAAGTGATGCCCTGTGAGGAGCCAACCCTGTTAAAGGTTACAAAACACACTGTCAAATGTTACCTGGTTAAAGGATTTAATCACCCTGTTAGGAGTGGCCTTGTTAGAGGACTTAGAACATTCCAATCTGAATGTCACCTTGTTCAAAGGATTTATACAATGACTGTTAGGTCAACCTAGTTAAAGGATTCGCACTGATACAATGGCTAGAAAGTAATCAGAAGGTGTGATCTGATACATGGGTGATCTCACAAAACTGTGTCCCACTTTTTGGCCAACTTTGACATTGAAATGAACATTCTGAAAAAAAAACTTTGCTTTTGGACATCTATTGTCATAAAACCATTAAGAATTTGAAGATGATGTAAACTAGTGACTTTTAGCATTTTTTTCTAGTTTATAAATATATTTTTTTTAAAAAAATTTGAATTTATTTGTATCCATTTTTCCTTCTTCAAAAATTATTTTTGTAAAAAATCAGGATTTCTCAGGAGTGACACTCACTTTGATCAACATAAATTTTTTTATAAAACTGATAAGAACGTAATTATTTTGAATTTAGGTTTGTAACACAAATATCTAGGGAATTCATTTGGTTTCATTCAATTTGGTTGAATATTTAATAGTTTATTGAGTTATGAAGTGACATTAATTATAATTTGGACATAGGTTCACTTGGATCGCTCTCACTCTATCTCTATATATCGAAATTCATTTATTCTTTTTTTGATAGAAATGTAACATAAATACCTATTTCCTAGATATTTTTCATGATTTTTTTCCCTAATTTACTGTTTTTCCAGAAGCGTCGAATAGAGAATTCGCTAAATGGTCAGACAACCTATGTTTAGTAAAACTTAAAAAGAAAAGTCTCAATAAACTCAATATATATAACTCATAATCATTGGAAAGCTTTCTTGGAGTACTATCATCTTGTATTTGGGTTTTTCAAATGAATTTATTTGATCCCACAAAAAGTTAATGTCAAAGCGATTTTTTGTCAACAATCTGATGGGTTCAAAGGAGACTCGATTATAGGTGTGAGTGAGGAGTAGAGGGATTATACCAAAGGGATTTTGATCCAATAGGATTTTATCTAGCCATTTTTAATTTACTCCTTCAAATGGGACCTCTCAAGGCTTAAATCATCATATTTTCTTAAAAATCTGCAATTTCAGCAAAAATTAGGATGTTCAAAAAAGTGGGACACACTATTATGGGACCACCCACATACAACTTACTTTACAAATCCAGATCTAGTTTTATCTCTAATACTAATTCAATGACTGGCCTGCATTCTCATCTCAAACTTCAAATCTACTTGGAAATCTGTCAAGCAATCTCTCTCTTCTTCTATGCTCAGCCTTCTCTGCTAGGTCTTGCCAATCAGTCAATTAACCATGCAACACTTTGCATTCATCTTCTCCTTTCACTTGGATACCATATCAATAACCACAGTAGGTTATATTATACCTCTTCATCTAGGTCAGATAAATCTTTTGCTGCTTAACCAAGATCATAGATCCTAGGTTAGGTCAGATCCAATGGATCTTTCCATCTTTACATTTAATTTACCTCTCCAATAAAGTCATTAATTAGCCATTGAATCCATGCACTAATAATAGTTTCCCATGCATTAAATGAATATGGACCAATCTTAATTAATTATTCATATCCCAATAAAATCAATTATGTCAACCATAGATCTCAAATCTCATCAATAATCAAAATATTGTTGTCGGCTTTTCACTGTCTCCCTCGGCATTTCACTAGCACTTGACATCATCTTTGTTTTTCTCGGTATCACCTTTCACTTTGCTCGGCATCGACTTTTCTTTCCTCAGCATTAACCTTCCAGTGAACTGTCAGTGCTAGATAAATAATGTATCACTTTGCCAAAGTGCCAAATGATCAAGTACCCTGGTGTATACTCATAACTCAACCATTTCCTTGGTCTTCTTGTTATCCCATTATTTTCAAATATTCATCAATCAATGGATAAGGTACTCAAACATACAGCGCTAGTCTCACCAGTTAAGGTTTGACATCAATGACAAAATAACAATTGTCTACATTGTAGCAATCTTTCCAACAGAGGTGAGATACCTTTGAAATGTTTTAAATGTAAAAATATTGGACACATTACTTCTATATGCCTTGAAAATGATAGTGATGAGAAGAAAGACAACCAAGATGATAACAAAAGAGAATATAGATTTAGGATATTCCGAGATTTAAAAAATAAAGGTAAGAATGTTGGACTTAATGGGAAGTACTACTGAGAGGGGAGGGGTGAATCAGTACCTCTAAAAATTTTAACACTTTACCTAATTTATCATTAGTGATCATTCAATTCTGATTTTACCAACCATTACTATTATTCTTTCTTTATGTAGACATTGTTTGTTAACAATCTTTACAATCATCCATAGAAACATTCATGAAATTAATAAACACATAACACAAGATATGAAATCATAGAAAACTCTTGTTAGGAATTAAAAACTACGGTGGGGATGGCACCCACAAAACTTCACTATCTGTAGAATGGAAGGGAGCCAGTTAAGGCTTACAATTTGATCACTTCTTATGATTTATCCTGTTAAGAGTATTGAGGTGGAGAGTTGTTAAGATCTACTCTGTTAAGATCTTTAGCAACACTGATTTAAGTGTGCACTCAGTTATGAGATTTACAATAGGACGGTTAAGCCCACCTTTCTTGAAAGGATTTCATTAGTGTAATACACTTGTTAGAATGAGTACAAATGTTGACCTAATTGTATGCAATCTACTATTGCTGATTTACAGATCCATTAAAGCTTTTATAATTACAATATCACCTTAAGTGATTGATGAATACCTTTTCTTTGCTTGTCGGTAGCCTCTATTTTGTTCTTGAAAACTGATTTGAATCTATTTGTGTTCTTCTGAATGAATTCTCTATCTGGGCTTTAGTTTCTCTCTGTGGCTACTTTCTTCATTGAACAACAACTATTCTTAATGAATTGAGCACCTATTTATGCAAGTTATTTTACCTATCTTGGAATTCACGATTTACAATGTTAACTCTTAGATCGAAGGTTTACAACTTGACCTTGATCTTTAGTTTGCATGTTTTAAAGTAGAAAAATGAATTAAAACAATAAATATTACATTTCTTCCTCCACACATAATGGATTAAAAATAAAATAAAGAAGTTATAAATACAACTTTAGTGATTTATCTGACGTGGAAAGTCAGATCCACTTTTTGCGGGATGTAACTAACTGTCAGTTCTTGGCTATCGGTTTGAACTTGTATTTTGTCGTTGTTCCTTGTCTGAACTATTCATCGGGTTCCCTGTATCTATCAGGTTCCTTTCTTTGTTGTTTTTTGGGTAGCACTATTGATACTTCATCTGGTATCCTTATCTTTTTGTCATCGAAAAACTCTTTGACAGTGTTCGTCGGGTAACCTTGGTGTTGGATAGTGTTGTGCCATGTCTATCGATTTAGACTAAACTGATGGTGTAGATCATCTTTTCTCTAAGTATACTAATGGAAAAATATAATTCCTTCAATCTCCCCCTTTGAATTAGTATAAAAAACTGATATGTGCATAATATTGAAATTATTACACCACGTTTATTTCCTTGTCATAATATGACTCCACCTTTCTATGTGCTTCGGTATAGTGTATGTATATGTACATATATACTATTTGATTGGTGTATGTACATTATTTTCCCTTTCTTTTTCTTCCACTATACATTATTTCCTCCTTTTTCTTGAGGTGACGTACATATCAAATTCCCCCTTTCTTTTATACTGATGACAAAAAATTACAACTTACAAAATGTCAAAAAAAATGTGACTAAGATGTGTAACTTACAATGTGTCAAAAACATTAGAATGGGTAAGTTTGATATCTTCTAGCAGTTTCTCCCATTGTTCTTTCAATTGTTCAAGTGCCATATGTTGCAGCTCAAGTCTTGCGTGCATATCAAAAATGCTATCTAGGACAGACATTTCAGGGGTGGTACTGTGTCATATTTTGTTGTAGCAGTGTAAGTGTCGGTAAGAGCTTAACATGAAGTTCATTTACTTCATCTCTATATTTCATCTCTGCAAATTTAATGTCATGTCTATGGTTTCTAGCCTATATTATTTGTTGTTTGTGCAATATAAGTGCTTCTACTATGTTGGCTAGATTCTGTGCACTGGACTGAAGATCATCATCTATTTTTGCTATCTTATTTGTATAATCCTTAGTGAGTTGATCTAAGGTGCATAATTTCTTAATTAAGGTAACAGCTTCCAATAAAAGTGGTTCAATTGAACTTACCAATTCAAAAAGCTTGACCTTTTTGAGTGTCACTTCCTGGCTTATCTTCTCTGCGAGCTTGAATTCATACTTTTTCTCAAGTCTCTCTTCCATAGTTTTCTCAGCATCAGTATTCTGAGATGTTATTGCATTTGTGAGTGTTACTAGTTGATCAATTATTTAAACTTTCTGATCAATGTCTATGTCTGGTACAATTTGTTGAGGTATGTCTCTAGCTACTTCAAGTACCTTGGCCTCTTTTTCTGCTTGTTTCATCTTGTCTTGAGTGGATTTCCTCTCACAGAGCTTGGCATACTTTGTTAATGTTGTAGGATCCAATTTTCTTAGATCACAAATTGGAATCTCAATTATTTCATCCAGAGTCACTGGATGTTTGTTCTTTCCTTTCTTCTTCTTTGAGATCTTAGGGGATGCAGATGTATGAAATACTAAAGCTAGTTCATTTGTATGCTCTAAGTTACTTGGTGAAGGTTTTGTTGATGAAGCATCTTGAGTTTTCTACTTAGTTTGCACCTGTTGGTTATGGGAAGATGTCTCTTCATTTACCTTGGGTGTTTTTGCAGAATGTGCTCTTGATTTCTTTCCAATCTTATCATTCTTTCCTTCTTCACCTTTCTCTGAAGGCTTGTCACCTGTTTCTTTTTGAGTTCCTTCCCTATTCTAATCAGTATCCTTTTGATCATTGTTTGCAGCTTACTCTGTAGGTGTATCTATAGTTTCTTTTCCTTCTCCTTCACCCTTGTCCATGGGTGAGCTTGTTTCCTTTTCAATTGTTCCTTCATTTCCCTCTAGTATGTTTATTTCCTTCTTTAGGACAGGCATGTTACTTTGTGTTGCTTCTTGGGCTTTATCAATATTGATGTCCTGCTCATTGGATGTCCTTGTCAATAGTGACATTCTCATCTTTCTTTATGGATTCTACAGGGTCTTGCACTTGTGAGTGCATGATTGAAGTGTCTTACACTTCTTCATCAATAGTATCAATTATCTTATTATCTAATATTTTCAGTGCTTGATGACTTTGTTGATCCTTAAGTGTGATAAATATCACATCATATTTCTTTTTGGGATCATTGTCAGAGTCATAGTGAGTGATATCTTGTACAATGTCATCCATGCCTGTATTCAAGTTACTAGGCTCATCATCACTCTCCTGATTGTCTAGAGCAATATGCTGAGGACTTGCATTATCTAACTCCTCTTTGTGAGGTGTGTTTGTGAGAATTAATTGCTTCTCAACACTTGGTTATTCTACCGATAGATCTACAAGATGTCTCCATTTGGTCTTTTTCATCGAATCTAGTTCTATAAACTTGCTCTCTAGTACTTTGTAAGCCCTTATTTTGGCTACAAATTTACTTGAGTGTTTCTTTAATACTTCTTTTATTTATTCAAACTTAGATTCAGGAGGCATCAATCTTACAAGAATTCTTTCTCTTTCTTCTCTTTCCATTTGTAAGGCATATGACTATTGTTGGTATATCTTTTTGCCTAGCTCCTCAGGTATTTGACTTACAAATTCAGCAAGGGCATACTTGTTTTTTATCATTGATTTGATGATTGCATCTTGTATCTTATTATGATCATCTAGATTCAATGTATCCCACTGCTTAATCTTTTTATCAGTCATTGTACCATGGGTAGGAATTTATTTTGCAGCTTCATCTACCATTTGGTTTTTGAAGTTCTTTTTAACAACATCTGGTTCATCATCTTTGGTGTCATCTAAGTCAGCTTGTGTCTTGACAAACCTTTTTATTTTCTTTGGTGGTGTGGATTTGACAGGTTGTTGTCTTGGTCTTTTTGTTGGTTGCTTCCTTATATAGGTCCTAACTTGACCTTTATTGAGAGGTGGTGTATCCATTGCAGCAGTCTGACTTCTTTTCCTTTGTTTCTTAGTAGGAGGTGGAGATGGAGGTGCATCAGATTCAGTGGCCTTTGTATTTGATTCCTTTTCCTTTAGTGTTTCAGTGATGGTACCATGTTCATCAGTTTCCTCTTGCTGATCTTTTTCTTCCTCCTCTATGACTGATAGAATCTTCTTGAGATTCTTTATCATTTTCTCTTTCTTGTTTATAGTCTTTTTTACTTGTAGGCCATGTTTTATCTTAGATTTGGCCTCTTCATATGTACCAAACCTTGGTTGTTTCTTATCAATGGGCTCATTGAGCAATGCCTCAATTGCACTAGTAGCTAGATCAATATTGATCTCATAGTCTAATGAAGATAACCAAGCTATTCTTGGTACAACCAGTTTTATGTGTGTGAAGTCTGTATCTGCCATGAAACATATTCCATCCATGTGTTTCTCAACTAGTTTCTCAGGAATCCTAGTTCTTTACATCATCTTTTCCTTGAACTCAAGGAAGTAGGCAGACATTACAGACTCAAAATTGTCTCCTAGTGAATTAATCAGTTCACTAATTTGTAGAGTTACCAGTTTGGTAGAGTCCAATACAAATTTTCCTACTGAAGGAAAATATTCTTGAAAATAGAAAAATGTACACATAATAAGTGAACCAAACTTACATGTGTTTCTCTTTGCAGATCTGATCTTGATCATATTCTCATCAAGTTTTTTCAGTAGGATCTCACATAGATCCATTTGAATTCCTTTAGTTACAATCTTGTAAGCTATCCTTACTTCTGTTGCAAAAATGTTGTTCAATCTACTAGCCTGGAATATTTTGTAACCAATAACACATGCACCAAATTTAAAATCATCGTCGGTGATTGTGTTAACCTTGAGACCTCTGTTATCTCCTTCTACATTAGTAAGTTTTGTAACTTCTTTCATGGATGGATGTTTGTGTGCCCTAGGTTTGTCGATTATTAGATAACTAGTGATAGCATGAAGAACATCCCTTGTTATCTACTTGGGTTGGTCTAGCCATAGTTTTTCGTCATGCATCCTGCTCAAGACTATCATAATCCACTATGTCTTGAATTCTCTCAGGAAATATAGGGCATTGGTTAACCCTTTGACCTCCAAGTGCTTATGTTCTTCTTTCAGTTTTCCTTTAGCATCACACAGCTTCTTATAAGCTTCATCCATTTCCAAATCACCTCTCTCTACAATCTTGCAATGTATGTAAGACCTAACATCTTCTATGAGAAAAACCCTAGGCAGGATTTTTTAAAATGCGTCAACTTCATTGGGTTTCGATGCAATCTCTGGACAAATTTTGTATTTAGGTTCTACACATGTGATTTTCTTGATCAGTTTCACCACATTCTTCTTTTCATTCTTTAAATTAGTAGTTCTTGAAGTGGTTGCCATTGTTTTTCTAGAATTTAGGGTTTTCTACAAAATTAGGGCTTTCTCGACAAAACAATGACACAGATCATTTGGTTCACTTATTACTTGCTTCAATTCATGAATGTGATGAAGAATATGTTCCTTGTGTGATGAATCAATCTATAGATGCTTCTTCTTTCTAATCTTGAATTTCTTTGATGTTGCTCTATTTTTCTCATATAATCGCGGGTGAAAAATGAAGTTATCCCGTCGACCATTTATAGAATTTTTGACCTAAGTCTTTGAAATAAATGCTCACCAACTCATCAGGGTGTGAGGATAGGTTTTGTTAGTAGGATATTTTAAATCATCATCTGTGTAGACATGATGCTTATAGAAGTTTTCAACCACTTTGATTTTACCAATGGATATCAGTATTCTGCCATGACGACTTCTGAATTTGCTATCTTACCGACGGTCGTCGGGATACATTGGCAGTTTACCACTTTTACTAGTAGAGCGACAATTTTTGGTAAGTGTGAACAACTCATTATTCTATTCACTGATGATTTTTGGTAAGTGTTTACCGACAGTGTTGTATTCAAAGATTGTTAACAAGTAAAGTAATATGCATCTTTGATTTATGCAGATTTCAACTATATATCATTTTATATAATGGAACTGATGCAAAATATAACTTGGTATAGTGCAGTTCCATACTTAAATGTTCATCTCAAGTGGGGTTGATGGTGTCACCAGATCCATTGGATGGGGTGTCACCATTTGCATTTCTTGGTCTAGCTTCATCATTGCTTGAATCTTTTATCCACATTTTATCTCTTTCCCTCCGGATATCTTCAATGGTGTTACCATTGGGATGTGTGCTTGTGTTTGTCAATCTGTCTTTGCAATCTTTCTTGAGATGACCAACTTTATGACAGTGTAAGGATGCCATTTAAGGGTTTGACCAGCCTCTAGACCTTTTGGTCCATGCTCTCATGCATTTCGCAGCAATGTGACCATATTTACCACATGCTGTACAATTTGTCCAAGTATTGTAATCCCATACATATTGATTACCAATTCTCTTTGGCTGATAAGGGCCTTCTTTACCTTTGGCTTCCATGCTTGTCTTTTTTTTTTCCAGCATTCTTCAGATGTGTGCCCATTCATCTTGCATGTAGGATAGTATGTGTCCATGTAGGTTTCCTTCTTTGGATTTTCTATCTTGCTCTTGCATTCATAAGCCTTATGTCATTTCTTGTTACATTTGTAACAGAATCCTATGAATGAATATTTAGGTGTAGATTTAGGAGTACCTTTCATTTTACCCTTGCATGAATTTGATGTGTGCCCTTGCTTTCCATAGTGCTTGCATGTTGGCTTTCTTGGTCTTGGATTTTCATAGACATTCTTTGGTCTTGATGTTTCTCCTTTTTCTATAAAGCCTATACCACTGTTGTTGATGACTCTTCATTGTCCTTCAAGAAAGTCATCCATTCTTTTATTGCTTTCTTTAGCCTTTCTGATAATCTCATTATGCTTTTGCTTAATTCTAACATCATGCTTCAGCTTTTCATTTTCTTCTCTCAATTCACCGATAATCTATATTCTCTCAATGAGTTCCACATTTATTCTGTTTGCTTCTTGACTCATAAGGATAATCTGATTTGTGAGATCACGGTGATGCTCAGCATGTCTTTGAATTTCCATTTCTTTTTCTTGCAGTTTCTCTATGATCTTCCTTCTATCATCAATAGCAAGTGTTCTTTATGTTTCAGCTTGTCTGGTAAAACTCATCACATCAATCATTCTTACCATTTGGGTCTCTTGGCCAATTTGCAGAATCTTTATTTGCTCTGTCAGATGTTGATTGATCTCCTTTAGATTTGTGATGTTCTCTTCTGATTTATCTGATACATTACTTGCATTTGATCCTGAAGATTTAAAGAAATCTGGAATCTCTTCTTCCTGATAGTCTACTTCATTGTTTCTAGTAGCCATGCCTTTTCTTTCAGCTAGCAGCTCTCTCATCTTAATTCTTGTTTCTTTATACTGTTCATAGAACATTAGTATCTCAAGCTTTTTGTTCTCAATATTATTATCAAGTTTATACTTCTCCATTGTTAGATGTTTTCTCTTAAGCTTTTAATCTTTTCAAGAAGATACTCAGCTCTAATACCAATTGTTGGACTTAATGGGAAGTAGTATTGAGAGGGGAGGGGTGATTCAGTACCTCTAAAACTTTTAACACTTTACCCAATTCATCATTAGTGATCATTCAATTCTGATTTTACCAACCATTAATGTTATTCTTTCTTATGTAGACATTGTTTGTTAACAATATTTACAATCATCCATAGAAACATTCATGAAATTAACAAACACATAACACAAGATATGATATCATAGAAAACTCCTATTAGGAAGTAAAAACTGTGGTGGGGATGGCACCCAAAAAACTTCACTATCTACAGAATGGAAGGGAGCCAGTTAAGGCTTACAATTTGATCACTTTTGATGATCTACCCTATTAAGAGTATTGAGGTGGAGACCTATTAAGATCTACTTTGTTAAGAGCTTTAGCAACACTGATTTAAGTGTGCACTCAGTTATGATATTTACAATAGGATGGTTAAGCCCACCTTTCTTGAAAGGATTTCATTAGTGTACTAAACTTGTTAGAATGAGTACAAATGTTGACCTGACTGTATGCAATCTACTATTGCTGATTTACAGATCCATAAAAGATTTTACAATTACAATATCACCTTAAGTGATTGATGAATATCTTTTCTCTGCTTGCCGGTAGCCCCTGTTCTGTTCTTGAAAATTGATTTGAATCTATTTGTGTTCTTCTGCGTGAATTCTCTGTCTGGTCTTTAGTTTCTCTCTGTGGCTACTTTCTTCATTGAACAACAAATGTTCTTAATGGATTGAGAAGCTATTTATAAAATTTATTTGACCTATCTTAGAATTCATGATTTGCAGTGTTAACTCTTAGACCCAAGGTTTATAACTTGACCTTGATCTTTAGTTTGCATGTTTTAAAGTAGTAAAATGAATTAAAACAATAAAGATTACATTGCTTCCTCAGCGCATAATGGATTAAAAAGCAAATCAAGAAGTTATAAATACAACTTTAGTGATTTATCTGATGTGGAAAGTCAGATCCACTTTTTGTGGGATGTAACTGACTATAGGTTCTTGGCTATTGGTTTGAAATTACAGTTTCTCAGCGTTCCTTGTCTGTATTGTTCATTGAGTTCCTTGTATCTGTCAGGTTCCTTTCTTTTCTGTTCGTCAGCTAGCACTGTTGATACTTCGTCAGGTATCCTTATCTTTTTGTCTTTGGGAAACTCTTTGACAGTGTTCGTCGGGTAACCTTGGTGTTGGATAGTATTGTGCCTTGTCTATTAGTTTAGACTAAACCGATGGTGTAGATCATGTTTTTCTCTAAGTATACTAATGGAAAAATATAATTCCTTCAAATAATTCATGCCATCTTTCTAATGAAGGACTAACTAATGATGACACAGATGTTGATGACGATGAAGAATTTGTATATGTTTCCATCAAGACTAATTTTGATGAAGAAAAGCAAGAGGAAAAATCCCTAATATCACATGTAAGAAAGAATGATACCTAGATTATAGACAGTGGGTGTTCACACCACATGAATGGTGATACACTTAAGTTTACTACTATGGAAGAACATGATGGAGGATATGTCACATTCTATAATGATACTCCATATCCTATGAAATGTAAAGGTTCTATAATTTTGTTGAATAATTCTAGATATGATGATGTATATTGGGTTGAAGGACTAAAAGATAATCTACTGAGTGTGGCACAACTAAGAAATACAAGACACCAATTATAATTTTAGTATGGAAAGGTAAAAGTATTTGATCAGAAAGGAAGTCTGATTGCCACTAGAGAACAATCTACTGGTAACCTATTTTACATTGATACATCTACTAAGAGTTTTTTATATGCTAAAGTTTAAGATGCATGGTTATGGCACAGGAGGTTATGTCATGTAAATTTTGACAATCTAATTAAAGTGAGAAAAAATAATAGAGTAAGAGGTCTATTGAGATTAGAGAAACCTAAGAATGTCATGTGCAAGGAATGTCAAGTTGGAAAAATTACTAAGCCAAGTTTTACACGTAAATCTTGTGTTACACAAGGAATTCTAGACTTAGTGCACATTGATCTATGTGGCCTGATGAGAACACAAAGCTACTATGGTGATAGATATTTCATTTTATTTATTGATGATTTTTCTAGAATGATGTATGTCATGCTTTTAAAAGAAAAACCCGAACTTTTAAAATGTTTAGGTGGTACAAGGCAAGAGTTGAAAAGGAAATTGGAATAAAACTGAAGTGTTTGAGATCTGAAAGAGGAGGAGAGTTTACTTTTGATGAGTTTACACACTTCTACAATGAACATGGAATAAAGACACAAATGTTTGCATTGAGGACACCATAGCAGATTGATATAGCTGAAAGAAGAAACATATCCATTGTGGATTGTGTGAGAACACTGATGATTGAGAAAGGTATTTCTCAAACATATTGGACAGAAGTAGTCAGCACTACTTCTTATACACTTAACTAAGTACAATTGAAGAAAGGTACAAACAAGGTTCCATATGAGATTTGGTATGATCACAAACCAGATGTGAGTTATTTCAAAGTATTTGAAAGTAGATACTATATTCTTAAAGATGTTAGAGATGGTAAGTTTGTTTCTAAAAGAGATGAAGGAATATTCTTAAGATATTATACAAAGAGGAAAGATTACAAATGTTTGAAAAATTCTACTAACAAAATTATGGAAAGTGCAATTGTGAGAATTGATGAATTTGCAGAGAGAAATGATGAGGAAAATAAGAAGGAGCATGAGGATTATCAAATATTTGTATATGTTCAACCATACATTCTTGATACCTTATCAAAATAAAAAAACCAAGGAGGAAGCTAAATAGATATAACTAAAACCGAATGATGGAAATGAAATTCCATCAGCTACCGAGCGTGTTCTAGCCAAGTATGTGAGGAGACACCACTAACCAAGAAAGATAATTAGAGGTAAGAATGCGAGAATTATGACAAGAAGCAAGGTGAGAGATAATACATGCTTAATTATTTACTTAAAACCAAGAAGAGTAAAGGATGCATTGGAGAATGAAGACTGGGTTGAAGCTATCAAAGAAGAGATAGATCAGATTGTAAAGAATAACACATGGACTTTAGTATCGAGACCTAAAGATAAAAAATTTATTGGTACAAAGCGTATTTTTAGAAATAAATTAAATGAGCATGCAGATGTAATTAGAAACAAAGAAAGACTAGTTTGCAAGGGGTATGCACAAGAAGAATATATTGACTATGGTGAAACTTTTGCACTTGTTGCTAGATTAGGAGTTAGAATTCTACTAGCATATGAAGCTTACAAAGGATTTAAAGTCTATCAAATGGATGTCAAGTCTACATTTCTTAGTGGAATTCTTGAAAAATAAGTTTATATAGAACAACCTGAAGGATTTGTTGAGAATACTAGAAAGGACATGGTATGCAAACTGCACAAGGTACTATATGGTTTGAAACAAGCACCTCAAGCTTGGTATGAAATATTACATGCATATCTAATCAAGATTGGATTTCAAAGAACTAGTGACAATAGTAATGTGTGACTGAAATGTGATAGTAATAATAAGATTTTGATTGCTGACATATTGGTTGATGATATTATTTTTGGAGGCAATAATACATTATGTAGATCTTTTGCTAAAGAAATGAGAAAGGAATTTGAAATGTCCATGCTAGGGGAGATAAAATTATTTCTTGGACTAGAGATTAAACAAGTGAAGGATGGGATCTATATTACATAATCAAAGTACATCAAGGAGATACTAAAGACCTTTGGGATAGAAGACTCAAGACCAGTTGGACCATCGATGATCACTTGTTGCAAGTTGTCAAAGGAAGATGAGTCAAAGTAAGTAAATTAGTCACTCTATCGATCAATGATTGGTAAGCTACAATATGTTGTACATAGAAAACCTGATATATCTCATGCAGTTGGTATTGTTGCAAGATTTCATGTTGATCCAAAGGAATCACACATGTCTACAGTTAAAATAATATTTAGATATCTGAAAGGAACTGAGGACTTTGGTCTACTATACAAGAAAGGAGGAACTTTTGAAATGAAGTTCTACACTGATGTTGGTTGGGCCAAAAACATTGATGATAGAAAAAGTACAAGTGGAGGAGCTGTATTTTTAGGAGAAAGATTAGTAACATGGATGAGTAAGAAACAAATTCTTATATCACAGTCTACTGGTGAGGCTAAATATGTCATTGCAGTTATGAATTGTGTAAATATTGTATGGATCAAATAGCTACTTGAAGGTATGCAAGAGGAGAATACCGATCTAGTTACTATTTGGTGATAGCAAAAGTGCTATAAAAATATCGAAGAATTTGGTGGTTCATTCTAAGACCAAGCACATTTTTATCAAGTATCATTACTCGAGAGAGCAAGTTCAAGAAAAGCATGTGATGTTAGAGTATGTGAACTCAAAGGAGCAATTAGAAAATATATTCACTAAGCCACTACAGAAGGATTATTTTAAGTATCACCAAGGTAAATTAGGGGTCCTACCCATATACAACATTCACTAGAGCATGATGCATGATGCATGTTGCATTAATTCTAGGACTTAATAGAATATCTATTTTGTGAGTTGATGCTAGTGTTCACACTTTAGGTGTTTCCTGAAGTTGTGTAATGTAATTGTGTATACAATGAGTTATTAGTACATGCAAGGTATGATCCACTTCCTGAACAATTTTTTAGGAGTATAAACCTTTGGAATTGTTGTCAAAGACAGAGAATGAATAATTGATCAATATAGAGAAACATGGAGAATGACAAATTGAAATAACAGAAACAGAGAGATTATCCATAAAGATGTTAAAAGAGAATGAACATAGATGGATAATAATATCAAATAGATCAGAGGGACTAAAGATAGAATAGAGATGTTAGACTATAACATCATCAATTGATAGTTTTCCCATCAATGCCAAAGATGGAGATTATTACTCAACTGATTGAGATGATGATGAAGACCGAGATCAAAGGTATACAAGATTATATAAAGGATTAGGTCAGTTATTATTTTTTCATTGGTGTCAAGAAATTGATTTTTGGTGCATATTGAATTTCCATATCTTTCAGAGATGAGTTAAATGGGAAATAGATAAAGATCCGACAATGATAAGTTCATCTTGAGACAATTGTTTTCTAATTTATCAAGTCCGTAAAGAAGATTGGGAAAGTCAGTAAGACTAAAGATTTGAGTTACTGAGCAGAAAGAAATCAGTCAATAAAAGGGTTATGTTAGTCGGTCAGGATACCAAGACATTGCGGCACCAAGAAGTGCATGTTAGTCACTGAACCGAGAGTTAGTTGTCGAGCATAATAGATGATAGAAACAAGGATAAGAACACCTTTGATGGCAAGCCACAGTGATCTAGATGATTCTAAGACTAAAGAAGAAGTTAGTTACATGATCTACGCATGGGAAAATTCAAGGAAGATATCTATAGTGTAGATTAAGTGGCATAAGTGAAGGTTTAATTTAGAAGAAAATTGCAAGTTCTAAGGTGATACCGAAGCGGTTAACCAAGTTTCAGGTTCACTAAATTAGTTCAAAAATTTGATCTAACGACAGAGCATGATTGAAAGAAAACCTAATTGATGTTGAGGTTGGGACGGCAATGATTGACAAGGTTTCTAATGATGAATTAACCTTAGGCCTCAAACACTCAAAAGTCAACAAATGAACCAATGATCCTCCATATGCCCAAGGATTATGGTTTTGGTATTTTTATATTGTTTACAACAAGGATTGATTATTTGTATGGTTTGCAACCCCACCCAACACTCACACCTTATCAAACACTCTTATTAGGCCTAGCTCCTTTTAGCCCAACAATGAGCTAAATTGACACTTTACTCACAATATCTCTAAATAAGTCTCTAAACGAGATGCCTTTTTAGATACCCATTATCCCCTTACAAAACACGCCAAATTCATTTCTATTTTTCTTTGGACCAACTATCCCAAACTTGGTTGTACTCTATTTTAAGGAGGGCTTAAGACATGTACTTTTCAAAGAAAGTGTAAAGAGATCTCACACTCAGACCCCAAGACTCTCAATAGTCTTCACAAATGACCCCAATACAAGGAATATTCCATCAATTTGACCCTCAGACCCTTGCAAACATGAAACCACCAATTTGGCTTCAAACAACCCTTAAATCTAGGGCTTTCTAAATGTCCCACTTCCCAATTCTCCTAACACTAACAATTTAATTTCCATTATAATAAAACCCACAACATCAAATGTGGTCCTACTTAAGACCAATTGGTGATCACACTATCAATTCAACTCTTCTACAAAATATTTTGTTAGTAAAGTAATGTACATGTCAAATATGCATCATTCCATGAGAAAAAATCA
Source organism: Thuja plicata (assembly GCA_018584345.1). NCBI lineage: Eukaryota > Viridiplantae > Streptophyta > Pinopsida > Cupressales > Cupressaceae > Thuja > Thuja plicata. Next base: position 5,434,991 of record MU224422.1, read on the forward strand.
TTACATTCATGGAATGATGCTTCTACATTTAAGGTTTTGTCAAAGTGTTATGGAAAAACAGTGACTTTGTGAGGACAGTCAATGCAAATGAATTAAAACTGAAACAAAAATACTTCAAAACATTCAAATATGTTTTAAAAAATAATGTGGATGTATTCAAAGCATCATAAATACCAATGTAATGTTTATGAATTCAAAACATGCAATCAAAGTAAGGGAACTATCAACGATTCTGAATTTTATTGCATTCTTGAGTAACAATTTGTACCATAGGCAACTCTCTATCATACAATGATTACTTTCCTTCTTATAGACTCCATAAAAAATCCCCCTATCATACAATGATTACTTTCCTTCTTATAGACTCCATAAAAAATCCCCCAGCTGATTTGGATCATTTACATAGATTTTTTAAGCCATTAAACTCCTTAAAACCCTTTTCCCACCAGTTCTCAACTAGTCGTTACTTTTTGAAAGTTTGAATTTCAAAACTTAGGAAAATGACTTAATTTCATTTTAATTTGAAAACCACTAACACTTATGGATTCCAAATACTTAATAAAACATTCCTAGACTCTTCTAACCCCCTTAGACACTAGATTTTTATTATTTTCAATTTTTTAGTCCTAAGTTCCTTATTAGGACCTTAAAGACATTAAATCTATTTATTAAATTCATTGCCCTTATACATTATTATGGACTTTAGTACATTGAAATTGATTTTATTTTCTATCCAAGGCTTCATATCCCCTCCATGCTTCCCTGGTGTCTTCATCCTATGGTCTATATTCTCATTAGGTTCCCCTGCACCGTAGTCCCCAAGAATGAAAGTATTTTTGTCCCAAGAAGAAGTATTCTTCCTCCATGCATCAATTGGATCATGCCTTGGCTTCATCTTCTTGTCAAAGACCCAATAGTCTTCCAAGGTTACCTTCTTCTTGGTTCTCTGGACTATTTTCACATCACATAATTTGCTAGAAATAAAACATTTGTTTTGATGCCTCTTGCTAGGACATTGTTAGTTGTAGAGGGACTGTCTTCTTCCCCCTATTTCCTTCATTTGCTGCATCTACAACTGTTGATTTCTTTCACCCTTCATCTTCTCTTCAAGAGGAAAATTAATGGTCCCCACATACACACATTGCAATTCCCAAAGTCCTACATCTCTAGGACTTTCCTTGTTCTCCATTTTCTTCCCATTGACAATCATCTTCCAAATAGTATCATGGTTGATCATCCCCTACAAAATCTAACCCCCAAAACACATTATTGTCTTCTCTTTATCTTTTTCCACTAAATATTTCAATTCATACTTTTTTTTTCCCTTATGCACATTGTAGGTGTTCAAGTACCCATCATGCATGGTCCTGCTTGCTTGTTTCCATGGTCTTCCTAAAATCATGTGTCCACAACTCATATCTATCACATCACACAAAACATTATGCTGATATGCACCAATTGAAAAATCAACATAAAATTATTCATTAACCAAGAGATTTTGGTTTGCACTAACCCATGTTGCATAGTATGGCTTAGGGTGAGGAAATGTCTTTAAGTTCAACTTATTAAAAACTTCATAAGCAACCAAATTTCTATGTGCACCAGAATCAACTATTGGTTTTCATAGTTTACCCCTTGTCAAACAATTGGCTTTAAAAATACTCACTTGTGGTGTTGGTTGAATTGGTTTTTCTCTTCCCATTAGAATGCATTCTCCTTCCTTAGAATAAACTATTGTAGACTCATTCTTCTCCTCTTCTTTTTGTGTGATATTTTCTCTCCTATCCTTGTTTTTCTCTTTTTCATTCCACTAAGGACATCTAAATGATTGGTTTCCCACTTTATTACAATGAAAACACTTACCAGTGAAGGTACCACATCCTCTTCCTCCTCCACATCTACCACGTCTATGGTTGTATCCTCCTCTCTGATATTATGTTTTTCCCTTTCCTTTATCCTTGTCATTTATGCTCTAAAAGTCTACATTTATTCTCTCACCTCTTACTCTCATGTCTCCTCCTCCTCTATTGTTATGTCTTTCACTTTTCATCTTCAACTTCTCCTCTTCCCTAACTTCAATTTGAAAGCATTCCCCTAAGATACTTAGCACATTACACCCTATCTCATCCTATATGTTGTACTTTAGGCCATTGATGTATCTTCCCACCTTTTCATCCTCATCTTCTACCCCTCCCCTAATGCTTAGGGTTTGAAACTACTCAGTGTATGACATGATGTCCATGTCTCTCTACTTCAAATTGTTCCTTCTCATCTTTTTATCTAGATCGCCAAATTTGATGGCAAGAACTGACTCTTCACCATAGTCTTCATTCTTTCCCAATTAAATATTTTATTCAACCCCCTTTCTATCCTCTAATTCTGAATGTTATTCCACCATGTAAGGGTTGTTCCCCTTATCCATTCTTGAGAAAACTTCACCTTCTTCTCTTCTTCTACATCTTCAAGATCAAAATAGTTATCAAGTGCTTCTACCCATCTAAGCACTTCTTCAGTGTCCATCCTTCCTTGGTAAATTAGTAAGTCAACATGACCCTTTCAACCATTTCCTTTTATTTCTTTGATTAGCCTCATGAATCTCCTCTCCTAAAAATCATTTTCTTCCCTATGACCCCCATTGATTTGTTCTTCATTGAACTCACCTTCTTCCTCATGGCTTACTTCAGGAACATATTCTCTCCTAGTTTCTCTTCTATGACCCCCATTGATTTGTTCTTCATTGAACTCACCTTCTTCCTCATGGCTTACTTCAGGAACATATTCTCTCCTATTTTCTCTTCTTTCTTTCTCTAGTGCTTCTATCCTCTCTAAGAACGTAATTCTTTCCCTTCTCATTTGTCTTTCTTCTCTTTCCCTTATGGCTTCCAATTCCCTCTTTTCTCTTTCCTTCTCTTCTAATGTTGCCCTTAATTCTTCTATCCCCCTTTCCATTTGATTTTTGGGTTCCATGACTTTTGACTTATTCCCTCAAACTCCCACAAGACCTACTAGTGAGCTCTGATACCACTTTATGCCGAGGTTGGGATGGTAATGTTAAAATAACTAAGAAGGGGGGCTGAACCAGTGGCCTTAAAAATAATTCCAAAAATTCAACCAAAACTTTTCTTTCAAATATAATACCCTCTAGCTATCTTTCAGTCCATCAAGATGTATGCCATAAATAATTCTAACAAATATAAGCTACTCGATAAAATATATTATTTATCTTTTCTAGACTTTACCAAATAGAAGTAAATAAACTTAGTGTTAATCGACCAATCCAGTTTAAATAATGTGTAAAGAGAACTATCAATGCAATGAAACATATACACATTTGACACATAGATTTTTAAAGTGGAAACCCAATATGGGAAAAACTAGATAGGACCAGTAACCCAAAATATTTTCACTCTTCTGAAGTGAGCTCGGTGAAGAGTCAACCCTATTAAAGATTACAATACACACTATTAAGTGTGACCTTGTTAGAGGATTTAAAACTAACAGTTTATCTTTTGACCTAGCACTCACTATGTTGTCAACAAGAAAACCTTTTGATACTCTTGAGTATCTTAATACAATAAGGACTGTTAAATCCCACTCAATTAAGAGATTGTTTGAATCAATGGTTAAACTAATGCAGTAAATGATCTATTCAAAATACAAATTTAACTTGAAAATATTCATATCTATTGTTATTCCAATAATACCTCTCTTATCAATGTACACTTCAGTTCCTTTTATTTCATTATTTCTTCTATTTGGTGTAGGATCTGTCCTCTATTGCTTAGTGTCTACAGAACTCCTTGCCTCTATTCTTCAACCTGTATGATCAGATTTGCATGAAGAATTCAATCTTCACTAGAATATATTCAGCATTCCTCTTTTTTTTAATGAATTCCTTATCTCTTTATATAGACATGATTAGCTGCTCAATCTCCTTGTTTTTTTCGTAGATCACTTCTTGATCTGTGAAACTCATGATGCGTTGCTTTATCCCGTAAAGGTCTGCTTTAGTTTTATTCTAAAAATATCTCCTTGACAACTGTGAATAAAACATGCTTTAAATATCTTTCCTTTCTTTAGTTTAACTAATCGTTGAAAATAAAGCAATCAATCAGTTAATATCTAAATATAGCTCCACTAGATAAGTAAGTTTTTCATTCTTTAACTTCAGTTATGATTGGTTATCAACTCCACTTATGCTCAGTAACAAATATAGTTATGCTCAATAAAAACTTCAGTTATGCTCGATAACAACTTCAGTTAATTGTGGTGTTCAGTATACACTATGAACTGCTCGGTGACACTTTCTTGGTAATGTTTTCTCAGTTACTACTGTACTCAGTTTACACTGTCTGTCAATGTTCAATGTCACTCGGTGTATACAGACTTTTTATGTTTTACCAATAACATAAACTTTATCTCTTCAGATCTTTAAGTTTATGACCAATATGTATATGATCATTCAAACTATATCAAGTTGACATCAATGAAAATACAATACATTAATTGATTTAATGCCTTTCATTCTCTTTTGCATCTTGATGTTCATCAACTCATCATCTACAAACATTCAATCAATTATAGTTCATCAATCTCTCCCTTTGGCATTGATGGCAACATACTATGAAATATACAGCATAAGATATGCCATAACATACCAAACTTTATTATTCTATAACCAATTCAAATATTTGAACCTTGGTAAGCTCTTCTATCTTAGATTTGATTCTGTTGTGTGCTCTCCCTTTCTTCATTCCCTTCAATGGATAGGTGTAGAAATTCTTTCTTATGACTTTGTAGAATCTCTTCTCCCTTTTCTAGATAGATATGCAGTGTTAACTCTCTCCAATTCTCTCTCTTTGATGGATGTTTATTTTATTGAATATCTCTCTCTCTCCATTTTCTTGAATCTTTCTCTCGCTTTGTGTTGTAGAATCTCTTCTTCCTGATGTATATTTAATTGAATCTTCCTCTCCCTTTGACAACAATGCCAAAGAAAATATATACAGCTATGTAGTAGCCAACAATATTTTTCTCCCTTTGAAGGCTTTTTTTCCCTTTAGTGGATTGATATGTCATTGTGGTCCATATCTCATCTTGCATCAACATGAATAATCTTATGATAATGCATAGGATGATGCAACCTCCTAGTCATCTTAGTGACCAGTAGACAAGGGTCGAACCCCTAGTCTATTCCTTAGGTACTCAAATGTATCTTTTGGTAATGGTTTTATGAAGATGTCTGCTAGTTGTTCTTTGGATTGTACATATTCCAACTTATCACTTGTTTCTCCTGTACTTGTTCCCTTAAGTAATGATACTTAATAGCTATGTGCTTTGTTTTAGCATGTGTTATAGGGTTCCTTGAAATATTTATAGCACTAGTATTTTCATAATAGATAATTACTAGGTCAAGAGTTTCCTCATTCATACCTTTCAGCAATTGCTTGATCCATGCAATGTTAGAGCAATTTGTAGCAACAGCTACATATTCTACTTCTATAGTTGATTGAGATATGCATCCTTTCCTTTTACTTATCCATGTGACAAGTTTGTCACCCATAAATAATTCTCCTCCTATAGTGTTCTTTATATCATCTATGTTTCCAGTCCAATCAACATCAGTATAAACTTGTAGCTCAAATTTGCCTATTTTATTGTACCACAGACCGTAGTCTTCATTATTCTTCAAATATATAAAAATTCTTTTGACAGTAGCCATGTGTGTTTCCTTAGGATTAGTAGAGAATCTTGCAACTATACCAGCTACATGTGCTATATCAGGTCTATTGTGTACAACATACATTAGTTTACCCATCATAGATCTGTATAAGGTATGGTTTACCTCGGTTGTCTTGTCTTCCTTTGTCAATTTCCATTCAGTTTCCATAGGTGTTCCAACTATTTTTGAGTCCTCCATCTTGAATATCTTCATATCTTATTTGATGTATTTGGATTGTGTGATGTAGATTCCTTCAGCCTATTGTAGAATCTGTAGACCGAGAAAAAATTTGATCTCTCCAAACATTGACATTTAAAATTCTTTGCTCGTTTCATCAGAAAATGACTTGCATACCATATCATTACCTCCAAATATGATATCATCAACAAATATCTCAGAAATCAAAGTTTTATCATCAGTATCTCCTTTCAAATACAAATTATTGGTGTCACTTGTTCTAACAAATCCAATACTAATGAGATAAGAGTGAAGTCTTTCATACCATGCTCTTGGTGCTTATTTTAATCCATACAAGGCTTTGCGTAGTTTACAAACCATGTTCCTCATGTTGGGATCAACAAACCCTTTAGGTTGTTCGATGTATACTTCCTCTTCTAGTATTCCATTCAGAAATGTAGATTTAACATCCATTTGGCATAATTTGAATCCTTTGAAAGAAGCATAAGCAAGTAGAATTCTTGCTCCTATTCTAGCAATGGGTGCAAAGGTTTCTCCATAATCAATACCTTCTTCTTGTGCATACCCTTTGCATACCAGTCCTTCTTTATTCCTTGTGACTTCTCCATTCTCATTGAGATTGTTTCTAAATATCCATTTAGTGCCAATGACATTTTTGTCACTCGGTCTAGGTACTAATGTCCATGTTTTATTCTTCTCAATCTGTTCAATCTCTTCATTCATTGCACTAATCCATTCTTGATTCTCTAGTGCAGCATTAACATATTTAGGCTCAAAATCAAAAATTAAACATCTAGTGTTAAGAGACTTACTTCATGTTCTCATTCCTGCTCTTTTGTCTTTAATGATCTAGTCCTGTGGATGGTGTCTTCTGACATATTTAGCAAGTACAGGTTCAAATCCTTGTTCTTCATTTTCATCTTCATCGCTCAGTTTAGTAGTGTGATAATTTTCATGATTCTCAGTGTGTACAGCCTTTTGCTCAGTTTCATTATTTTTTCACTCAGGAAAGGTGTCAGGTTCTTCAGTGTAGACAAATCTCTTGTAATATTTTGGTTCCTTTATGCTTTCCTCATCATTTTTCTCAACAAATTCATCCACTTTAACATTTTCACTCTCAATGAGTTTGTTAGAATATTTGTTCAGACATTTATAAGCTTTTCTTTTAGTAGAATATCCTAGAAATATTCCTTCATCACTTTTAGAGTCAAGTTTCCCATTTCTATCATCTTTCACTATATAACATTGACTACCAAAGATTCTAAAGTAACTCACATTTGGTGTGTATCCATACCATATCTCATAAGGTGTCTTATTTGTGTCTTTCTTCAATTGAGCTCAGTTCAGTGTATAGACAGCAATACTTACAGCTTCTCTCTAGAATGTTTGTGTGATTCCTTTTTCAATCATCAATGTTCTAGCACAATCAATAATTGATCTATTCCTCCTTTCAGCAATCCCATTTTTTTTTGGTGTTCTTGATGCAGAAACCTATCTTGTAATCCCATGCTCATTACAAAAGTTATTGAATTCGTCATAAATAAAATCTCCTCCTCTATCTGATCTTAAACATTTTAGTTCTTTTCCACTTTGTTTTTCAACTTTAGCTGTATACCATTTGAACATCTTAAATGCTTCATATTTCTCTTTTAAGAACATGATAGTCATCATCCTAGAATAGTCATCAACAAATAGAATACAGTATCTATCACCATAATAGCTCTTTGTTCTCACTGGTCCACATAAGTCAGTATGGACTAACTCTAGAATAGCATTAGATGTGTAGGTTTTTCTCTTGAAACTAGACTTCATCATTTTTCCTATTTGAAAATTCTTTCTCATAACATGGTCGGGCTTTGAAATACTCGGTAAGCCTCTTACTTTTATTTTCTTACTTATCTTAACCATGTTGTCAAAATTCACATGACATAAACTTGTATGCCACAACCAAACATCTTCATTTATAGCCAATAAACAAGTGGTCTCAATATCATCAAGATAGAATAGATTACCTTTTGTTTTTTCACTAGTACCGATCAAATTTCCTTTTCCATTATAGAATATTGCCTTTTTGTTCTCAAATGCAACTTTGTGTCCTATGTTGTTCAGCTATGAAACGCTCAATAAATTATAGTTAAGTCCTTTCACCCAAGATGTATTTTCACATCTGATCAGATTATTCAACATGATGATACCTTTTTCCTTCAAATGGGCAAGGTGAATCATTAGCCATGCTAACTGATCCACCATTATAATATTCAAAAGTTTCAAACTTTTCTTCATCTCTAGTCATGTGATGAGTATAGCCACTATCAATAATCTAGACATCATTTTTCTAACTTTAGATATGAGTGTTGTTTCTAATGACATGTAATTGATTGAATGTTTGAAGATGTTAAGTTGATGATCATGCAAGGCATTAAATCAGTCAATGTATTATATTGTCATTGATGTCAACTTGATATAATCTATATGGTCATGAAAATACTACTAAAGACTTCAAAGAATTGATGAATCAAAGGCTATGCTATCAGTAATGCATACAAGTCAAGTATTCACTAAGTGACTATATACACCGATAGAGTGCACACCGAACGTCAGACTAAAAGAACAAACTCACAGTGTTACCCAATGAGAAAATGCATAGCATTACTGACAACTAGAGTTCCAATGTTGCCCAATGAGAAAAACACAAAGTAACCCAACGGAAAGAATTTCAGTGTTGCCCGATGAAAAAGACAAGGACGGAGATCCCGATAACAAATGAAGTCACACCGATGGAATAGTCAGTTATCACTGATGACTAATTGAACTATTGACCGATAGAACAGAGAGTTTAGAAAACAAAAAAATGCTTAGTTGTCAAGAAGCTAAAGATAGAGTTAACGGATACTTATCATTGTTTTAATCATCCATATAAAGCCGGAGATAATTAATTGATTTAAAGTTGATTTATCCAGTTGGAAAGAAGATCTCTTTGAGATAAACTAGGATTTTGCTTTAAATCTATTGGCAAGAATTGTGGAACACGCTGAGAATCAAGAAAGCCATGAAAAGAGAAAATCATTTCTATATAGAGACAAACCAATTTCATTACGAATGGGGGAATTAGGTGAGAAGAAAAAGTGAAGAGGAAAGATGCTAAATAAAATCTAAAGGAAAAGAAAGTCTTCATTCAGTCCTGATCAACAAGCTAAAGGAAAAGCTAGATTCTGCAGACACCAATGAACAGTGAGACAAGCATCACAGAGCAGGACAAGTCTGGAGAAAAGGTATATATTTGAGTATATTGATCAGTGAAGTAATGGACCTACAATAGATCTGAAAATCTGCAATTGAGTTGTATGTATGAACATGTCATTAGTGTTTCAGTTTAACCATTGAAGCATATAAGCCTCTTAACCGAGCAGGACTTAAAAGTATTTTTCAATTGAGATACATCCCAAGGAGTATCAAAAATTTTGATCACAAAAGTAGCATTGGATATGCCCGATACCTATTGACAGGCCAAGTGAGTGTTTGATCAAGGATGGTAGCATTAGACGTCAGATACTAGTTGACAAAATATTTATAAATCCTCTAACAAGGTCATACCTAATAGTGTGTTTGTAACCTTTAAAAAGGTTGGCTCTTAATAGGGCTCACTTCAGAAGAGTGAAAATTTTGGGTACTGGTCCCAGTGGTTTTTCCCTTAACAGGGTTTCCACGTTAAAAATCCATTTGTTATGTGTGTATGATTCATTTCTTTACTATTTTGTATCTTACATAGTTAAGTATTGATTGATCGGTATACTCTGCATATTTACTATGTTTTGGTAAATAGATGACTGCTTATTGGTAAACATATAGAAGAAGTTTTAACAATGCAATCTGACAAGTAGTAAATTGATATAGGTATTTCAAGGCATTCATCTTGTTGGACAGATGATAACTTGAGATATAATTTATGGTTATAAGTTTAAAGGGTTGATTTAAGGATTAATTTTTGGGGCCACTAATTCACCCTCCCCTCTCAGTTATTACTAACAATTTGTATCAGAGATTTTGTGCTTAGAAGGAAGGTTTCAAGACCTAAGCTAAAGATCACAAGATGAATAGCTGAGATGTGCCCAAGTTGAACAAAGATAATTTTGCTTCATGGCAGAGTAGAATAAGACTCCACTTATCAGGTATTGGAAATGATGTTACTCAATACCTAGATGTTGAATATGTGTTGCCCAAAGGAGCACCAACACTTGAACAAATGAGAGAGAAGCATGAGCATAATTGCATGATCATAGAGCTTGCTTCCTCATGCTCCGATGCTGAATTTGAAGATGTCAAAACCTGGAAGACTGCAAAGCAGATGTGGGACAAATTGATTCTTGTACATGGTGGTGAAAAGAAGGTTTTGAGAGCAAAGGTAGAAAGCCTTAGAGGAAAGTTTGATGATCTCAAAATGAAAGAAGGTGAAAACATCACTTAGTTCTGCACAAGAATCAAAGAGGTAGTCAATGCTATCTGAGGAGTTGGAAGTGTACTAGAATAAGGTACAGTGGTAAGTAAAATTCTAAGAACCTTACTTCCTACTTATGTTATTAGAGTATCTGTCATTCAAGAAATGAGAGCATTAGAAAATAGCAATGTTACTCCAGACAGTTTGATTGGAAGACTGATTTTATTTGAGATGAATAACTTTGATAATAGTGTCTTACCGAATATAGAGTCTGCATCTAAAAGCTTTTAGCGATAAGATAACTGACTTTGAGATTGAGAATGAGGATGTCATTATGAAGCTTTTTGTTTAATCTTTAATTGAAGATGCTAGGGATTGGTTTAAAAATTTACCAAATGACAGTATTGCTTCCTGGGATGAATTTGTAAAGTCTTTTAGGGAATAGTATACAGAGCATGTTAATTATGGATACATGTTAAATGAGTTTAATAACATTAAGAAGTTCCCCAATGAAAGTATGGCTGATTTTAACAGTAGATTTCAGAAGGCTATGAATAAACTTTTCCAAGTCTTAAGGTTAGATGAAGAAGTGTGCATTACCACTTATATCAATGCTACTAATGGAAAAATGTCCTATCTACTCAAAGATAAAAACCCTACAACCTTAAGGGATGCTTACAAAATAGAAATTGACATTGAGAGCAATAGGAGAGCATCAGGGAAATTGGGGAAGAGGGAAGACATTAAACTTTGGAAGGAAAAGGGATCAACCAATAAAAGTGTCAAAGAAGATGATACAGTGGATAAATTTGTAAGTGCAGTGAAAGACCTTGCTGCCAAAATGGATAAAAATGATAGAGGAGGGTACCGAGATAATAAGTATACTAACCAAATATTTGAAAAACAACCTAACCTAAGAGACTACCCTTACAAGACTAATTGGAATAAGGGCAAACCAGTCCCTAATGGACAGGATAAACCAAAAGCTAAAGAAACCCTAGATCCCCTGAAAAGGAATAGTGCCAACTATGTTGAGAACACTCCCTGGTGTGATGCTTGCAATATGCCACATTCTTCTTATTAATGTGTAGTAGCCCAGGCTCTGTTTGATCAAACAAAAGAAAGATAACAAGAAGGACCTACTATCAACATGTTCACAGTAAACAAACCATACCCATGGTTCTCTCATATTGCATCACCTTCTGATAATTTATGTACAAAATGTGATTTTTGTTTTGGAGGAAAATTACAAATTCCAACCTATCAAGGTGATCAGGATGAAAATGCCTCGCTAGCAACTATAAATACAGTGGGAAGTGATAACTGAAATTCTCATTTCAAAACCCCTACTGATGATGAAAAGAGGTCTCTGACTGTTGTTGTAATTAATCAAGAAAGAAATGCATATAACCTGAGAAATAGGACAGTCCAACCAGTTCAAGATAAACCTGTCGTTGTTTATGAAAAGGGGGAGTCGGCTAGAATTATGGAGGATTCCTATGTTAGGGGAGATAGGAGTGAAAATCTTGAAAAACAAGCAGGGTTTTCTTTTGATAATGCCAGAAATGAAGAATCAAGAGAGGAACCAATACCTAATGATAAATCCAAGAAATTAAAAAGGATAAGTGATGTGTCCCCTGAATTGCCTCATTTTGACATGAAACATGCTCTGACCCAAATGAAAGTCTCAGTCCCACTTACGGAAATGCTAAAAATAAAAGAGCATAAAGAAGCTGCTCTGGCACTATTAAAAGGGATAGATGATGTATCTGTTCCCAACCATGAGGAGATACCTTTGATACCAAATGATACTAGAGAAGATGGTCCACTAGTGAAAGGAAAAGGAAAGAGCAAGGAATTTTATAATATTTGTATTGGAAATATAATAACTCAAGAACCAATGTCTTTTGATCCATTTTATGTCACCTTAATGGTAAATAGTTTCTTGGTAAAAAATTGCATGATTGATTCTGGAGCAGCAGCAAATGTGATGTCTTATCATGTGATGAAGGAATTAGGCCTCTAGGTCACTACATCTACTGGGAGTTGCTATGTTATTGACAACAAGGAAGTTCCTGTGATAGGAACATTGAAGGACATTGAGGTGAAAATAGTTGCTTTCCCTGAAGTAACTTAACGAATGGACATAGTGGTAGTGGATACTAAACCATATTATGGTATGCTTTTATCAAGGCAATGGGCAGCAGCAATAGAAGGAAAAATGCAATTAGACTTATCATATGCCACTATTCCTGTAAAGGGACATGAGGTCAATTTGTACAGGGAACCTTGGTCATCTGTTATGGTGGAGGTGGTTCCACTTGAGAAATTAAACTGTTGCATAAATGTTGATATGGAAAATTTTATTGTTGAAAAGGTTGAGCCACAATTGAAGAACACTAATCCAATTGTGGATGAATTGTTGTTGCAACAAAATGGGTTATGGAAAATGTAGTTTGATGGGAGATGCTCAAAGGAAGGATATGGAGCAGGAGTTTTGTTTATTTCCCCATTAGGTATCACATTCAAATACGCATTCCTGTTGACTTTTCAATGCACAAATAATACTGCCAAGTATGAAGCCTTCATCTTAGGGATGGATATTGCTATCAAGCATGGTATTAAGTGTTTAAAAGTTCATGGAGACTCCCAGTTAATTATATCTCAGATTAGGGAACATTATGCTGCTAAAGATGACAGACTAAAAATGTATAAGTATGTTGTCTGGGATAGGATAGAATTCTTTGATGCCTTCAATATCATCTGGGTAGAGAGATCCAATAACATAATGGCAGATTTCTTGTCAAGTGTTGCCCTAAAAAATAATGATGCTACTCTTACTGGCATGTATGTGGTTGAAATAAAAACTAGGCCTGTTGTTCCTGACAATATTCATAATTGGCAAGTTTTTGAGGATGATGATGATATTCTCAGGTTTATCTAGTGTGTAGACCAATATGATAGTCAGAAGATTGATTGTGAATATTTAGTATCAGTTATGGATAATAAGGAATATATCTTTGATCGGGAAGTCATCCAATTGGATACTAATCACATTCCCAAATGGTTGGTTGAATTGGAAGGCATGTTCAACATAAATGAAAATTATATGACTCAGAAGTCCAATGTCAAGGTGGGAGAGTTAGAGGAAATTAATTTGGGATCTGAAATATCTCCCCAATTAGTCTACATTGGTAAAAAATTGGACAGCAATGTAAGACAGAATTTGATAAAATTGTTGAAGAAATAATAACATGTATTTGCATGGTCCTATGAGGATTTGAAAGCCTATAGAAAATATTTATTTCAGCATGATATCCCTTTGAAAGAAGGTATTAAAACATTCAGACAAAAACAGAGGCCAATCAATCCATTTTTGGCTACCAAAATGTAGGCAGAACTGATGAAGCTAAGAGATGCAGGCATAACCAATCCTATTAGACATTCATCTTGGGTATCTAACTTAGTCTCGATAAGAAATAAAATTGGGGATATAAGGTTGTGTGTTGATTTCAAAAATTTGAATGTAGCCTCATTGAAAGATAACTATGGACTACCCAACATGGAGGCTATGTTGCATAAAGTCACTGGGTGTGATTTGTTATCTATGATGGATGGATTCTCAGGGTACAATCATGTGTTGGTTAAAGAATCTAAGCAATTTGAAATAGCATTTACTACCCCTTGGGGCACTTATGTGTATGCTCGTATGCCATTTGGGTTGAAAATGCTGGTGCAACTTTTCAAAGAGCTATGGATGTAGCTTTCAAAGAACTTATAGATGTTTTGATGGTAGTATACCAAGATGATTTGACAGCTTTCTCAAAAAGAGCAGAGGATCATTGCAATCACTTGGAAAAGGTCATGATAAAAGTACTAAAATACAGAGTGTCCCTACACCCAAAAAAGTGTCATTTTGTTGTTACTAAGGGGAAACATTTGGGACACATAGTGTCAAATGAGGGGGAAAGGATAGATCCTGAAAGGGTTGAAGCCATCCAAAAAGTAATTTCTCCCAAGAATTTAAAAGGTATACAATCATTTCTAGGGCAGATTAATTTTGTTAGGAGATTTATTGCCAACTTTGCATAATTGGTTAAACCTATTGTCAAATTGCTGAAGAAAAGTGTAAAGTTTGAATGGGACCAAGAGGCTCAATTAGCCTTTGAAAAAATAAAGCAAGCTATTCAAGAAGCACTATTCCTTGTATCCCCTGACTACACAAAGCCCTTTTCTTTGTTTACCTTTGCTTCATTTCATACTATTGCAGCGGTCTTATTGCAAAAGGATGGTGAAGGATTTGAACATCCCATTGCATTTTCTAGAAAATCATTGCAGTCAGCTAAATTAAATTATCTGTTGATCGAGAAACAAAATTATGCTCTAGTGAAGGTAGTCAAGGCTTTCAGGCCTTATCTGGTATGTGCAAAGGTAAATTCCTATGCTCCTCATGCTGTTGTCAAAGACATCTTTGTTCAAAATGAAGTAACAAGAAAAAGATGTAAATGGATAAACAAAGTTCAAGAGTTTAACATATAAATCCATATAACTAAGTTGGTCAGGGGATTAGGATTGGCTAAGATGATGATGGAATAAAATTTGGATTTAGTCCAAGTTAACAGTGTTGGTGCAAATGAGAGCTGCTTGAAAAGTATTGAAATCCAACCCTGGTATGCCAATATTGTATACTTTTTGAAAAATACTAAATGCCCAGATAACTTGAATGACAACCAAAGGAGGAGTTTGAGATTGCAATCTCAGAAATACGTTTTGTTGCAGGGTGATTTGTTATGGAAAAATAGAGATGGGATCTTGTTATTATGCCTTGACAAAGGTCAATCAGAGAGAGTATTGAAAGAAATGCATGTTGGAATCTGTAGAGGGCACTATTCTGCTAGCTCAAGAACTCATAAAATTCTAAGGGTTGGATATTATTGGCCTTGTTTGTTTCAAGATGCTTATACTTTTGTCAAGAAATGTGAGCCATGCCAAAGATTCTCAAGTAAGATGAAGTATTCAGGAGCATTATTGTTAAACCCTGTAGTAGCATAGGCTCCCTTTGCTATGTGGGGAATGGATTTTATAGGAGAGTTTACTGAAAAAATCAAGTGGGGGCATATTTGGATTTTACTGATAACTGATTATTTTACAAAGTGGGTAGAGACAATCCCAACTAAGAGAGCAACAAGCACTGTGGTTATTGACTTTCTGATGGATAATGTAATTACAAGATTTGGTGTTCCCCTTAAATTGATAATGGATAACGCCATGTGCTTCAGGTCTAAAGAATTCACTGACTTTTACTCTGATATGGGAATTGTTATGTCTTATTCATCCCCATATCACCCTCAAGCCAATGGTCAGGCAGAATCCAGTAAGAAGAGTATTTTACAAATCTTAAAAAAGACCTTGGAAGAAAATAAGAGAGCTTGCCATGTTAAATGGGCTGATAGGATCACTATCAAGAAGGCCATTGGAAAATCTCCCTTTGAATTGGTTTATGGTGTTCAGTCATGAATGCATGTTAACAATTTGCTCCCAATTTATAAGTTTATCCAAAATGAAGAGATGGAAGTTTCTGAACCTATGGAAGAAAGGATGGTTCAGTTGGTAGAATTGGATGAAATAAGGAGAGAAAGCCAAAGAGAAAACATTAAATTGCAACAAAAAATAAAATATCTTTTTTGACAGAAGGGCAGATGAGAGAAAGTTTCATCCTGGTGATTTTGTACTACAATGGAATACTAGAGCTGAAGACAAAGGTAAACACAAGAAGTTTGAATCATTATGGATAGGGCCTTTTGTTATATCTTGAATCTTTGGAAAAGATTCTTATTTCCTCAAGAGTCTGGATGATGAAGAATAGGAATTGCCAGTGCATGGACAATTCCTAAAAAAATTCTCTAATTAACCTCTCTTTTCTATGCACAGTAGTATGTATTATATGTATAGGTGTATTTCCTTTCTATTGTGTGTTTGTTTCTAGTTTTAGGTTAGTCTAGTTTGTGGTCTGCTACCCCATAGATCTATGGTTCTTGTTATAACCCAATGTTTAAACATACTCAGAGAGAGCCACTATTGGTGTTATTTCATGTTTGAAATATGCCTTGTAAATTTCTTGAGGTCCCCTGTCATCTTGGTGTCCAAGGTTTTAAAATCATGGTTAAAATTGTTCTCATGCCTCTGCAAAATCTTTTCTTACCCTTGACTTAGTTGAAAATGCTAAAAAATGTATGAACCCTCAAGTGTATGTTATAACCCTATTAAAATTTGAATCTAAATGCCCTAAGTGTCTTGGTGGGTTTTATTTTTGCGTTACTTTTTTAGTCACTTAAGTTGTCATAAGTCATGTGTTCATGTTAAAAGGGTTGTGTTATAAAGTTTTTTTATCCTAACCACTTTAATATTTCCTAAGTCATCCCGCTGAGAAAAGCCTTTTATTTCATTGTCTTATGTGGTGAGCAAATGTTTTTTGATCGGACGGCCTGCTTAATAGCTTAGTCCAAAACCAATCGACATCTATCAGTTAATCTATTAATTTGTGGTGTCGAATGTCCTTGGTGGGGCTGAAATTCATAAAGGTTCTAAGTTAAACAGTGGACAAGTTAAGAAATAATCGACGGTCCACTTAAACACTTAAAGGCAAAATGCGCAGCATCTAATGCATAAGTGATTAAGTAGTGCCAACACATGTCCTATGAAGTAGTGTGGGTCCAGACGTAGATAGCATAAAGGTGACTAAAGACCAGAAAGATCTAACGGTGAGCATAATTTCTTATACCCAAAATGCTTGACATCTATCAGACAAGCCATTAAGCGGTGTTGACATTTGGCAACTGGTGGACCTGGATACTCAGAGCTGGCGATAATTAAAGATCATTTAACTTGTTTCTCATCCAACGGTTAGCTTAATGGCTTAACTGAAAATTGAATGAAATCTAAAGAGTAAGCCATTAAGCGGTAGCAACACATGTCCTAGTGGGGCTAGCTGAGGTCGTAAAGGTGGAGTTAAAGGAGCAACATCTATGGGAAAGATCAACGGTCAGCTTAATCACTTAGGGGAAAAGTGAACAAAATCTAATGGGTAAGAGATTAAGTCTGAGCGATGTGTGGCACAAAAGGTGGGTCCTGTATGGTGCTTAAGTCATGTTAATAAGGTTGCAAGTGTAAATAATCTGATGATCTACTTAAACACTTAACTCTAAAGTGCTCAAAATCTAAAGAGTAAGTGATTAAGTAGTGTTGACACGTGTCCTAGATAAATAGTTGTTTCCAGGAAAATAAGATAGTCGTCAGATGAAGAAAATGATGTTCAATATCTACGGCTTAAATTCAAAGTTGTCAAAATGAGTTGCAGAGAATTGTTAAGCTACGAAATTGAAGCTTGCAAATTGATTACAGAACGTGTGGCTACTCCAGCTGAATTCAATTTGAATGACTGATTTGATTGAAGCCGTAAAATTGGTTAAGTTGACTTGCAGTCACAATAATTCACCAAAGTCATTCGAGCAAAAAAGGAATTACATAGGAAATTAGCGCCACATGAAAACTTCACAGAACGGGTAAGCTTTTCTGATTCACTAGCATTTAGGTTCTTAGTAAGATTTGCAGTTCAAAAGGGTTTTTAGACTTCTTGTCTCAAAATTTGAATTCATATCGAAAAAGCCCTAGATTCATAATGGCCCCTAGGATTGAAGTTTCTAAAGAAGTAGACTACCAAAAGAGAAATGTTAGAGAGGATCTATTGCAAAAACTAAAAGGATCCATAGGAGATTCTACTCAAATCAAGAGAATAGTTCCATCACATCCCCATTTCAGAATTGGAGAAGGCTTGTATGATTCTGATAGATGGGAAAAAGATGTTAAAACTAGTTTTAATGGTCATACTCTATTTAGAACAGCTTATAGCCAAAGGAACACCCCTACCCCAGACTGTAACATTTGGGAGTTAGATGTGGGAAAGTTGATAGCTCCTGGGGTGTTTATGGATACTGATTTGTTAACTCTGATTTCAAACACTTATGACAAGGTGTCTAGGGTTGTTAGGGATACCCAGGGAAATGTGTTGTTGACTGTTTCAGTTGATGAGATTCAAAAAAAATTTAATTTGAGTGACACCTCAATACATATGGATGATATTGCTTTGAATACTTCAAGGAAGTATACCAAACTCAGAGGGAGTATTACAGAGATGAGGCTTTAAAGGGATACTTCAAAAAAATAGGTGACTTGGTTGTAGTAGGGCCTAGAACCCCAAAACCTTTTAAATTGGACTTATTTAATGGCAAGGCCAGGAAAATGTACAATGCCCTATGCTAGGTTTTGGGAGAATATGAAGATGTGAAAATGCCTATCCACATAATCCTCATGGTGGTTCAAATTTTGCATCCCCACCTATCAATAGTCTTCGAATTTGCATCTTACATTGCACAAAAAATGCATGAAGGTTTGGCAGGAATTTAGGATAGCAACATTCTTAAACCAATGGGATGGTATTCCCTTATGATGCATGTGTTTTTGTCCAACAATGTTGATTTCTTTGAAGAAGAGATGGAATTAACTAAGTCCCAAGGTGATGAGGATTTACCTATTCAGATGTGGAGTGTTGATCTATCATGGGATAAAAAAGAGGCCAGTTATGTTTACTTTGATAGGGTTTTTGCCACTAGGCTTAAATCATTATTGTGTAATCAGAATGCCAGAATCCATGCAGACATGATGAAATTACTAAGACCCATGGATTTTTCCCTAGAGCTAAAGATTTCCCATAATTGGGGAGATTTAATTTTATACCCTACTTCTACAGTGATTAGGGTTTATGGATTCAGAGGAACCCCTAATGTGCTACCCTACAGAGTCCCTCTGAAGATTGGGATAGAAAAGATTATTAGACAGCTGGGTGGATTACATGAGGAAGCCCTAGCAGGCAAAATGAAGGGAAGCATTATCCCTACCCTCACCAGAGCTCATCATTTCATCATAACAAAAGGGGGATGGACATAATTTGATAAGTACTTTGAGCCCTATCACTTAGCAACATCTATATCCAGGTGTGCAGATAATGAGGACTTTATAATGGGTATGTTCAGAAAAAGAACCAAATTCTTGACATTAGAGCATCAGTTTAACTACCCTGAGGAAATCATTAGAAATATTTTTGACCTAGGTGACCAGGAGATCAAAAAGGAGAAGTGGATGGTGTACAAGAAGTCTTTGGACTTTGTGCACAATTTTGATAAGTCTTATGACCCTCTCAAGGAGTTCTTCCCATGGTCCAAGAAAATTGAGTCTTTAATGACTTTATTTGAGGGAATAATGTAGACCTTAAATGAGAAAAAATAGAGGATAATGGAAGCTAAGCCAGAAAAGGCTCATGCTATTTTTAGTAAACTTCAGCAAGGAAGAGTAGTTCCACCAGGGGATTATGTAGTATACAAGAGGAGAGGGTAAACCACTATCATGCCCAAAGTTGATAAACCCTCTCAGCATAAAGTAAAGAGACCAGCAAGTACTAGTGCCCAAGAATTACATTCTCCCAAGGGTAAAAAGGTGGAAGAGGAAGAGCAAAAGAGTGAATTGTATTTTCCCACCCAGTCCCCCATGCATTTTGATGATCAAGCCATTGCTGAGAAATTGTTTCAAATGAGGAATATTGGAGAAGTTTTTGTCACTACCCAGGAGTTACAAGAAGGGATGCCAGAGGCACCTAGGGATATGACTACTGATCTCACAGTGGCAGAATTCATAGGTAAGGAACTAGACCCTATGACTAAGAAAGCCAGTGAAGATTTTTTTTTAGATGACAACTTTGTCAAGGCTAGGGAATTCATCCAATTTCCATGGATAATTCACATTGATGAATTCAAAAATAAATGCCAAAAGTTATAGGAAGCTCAACCCAATTCTTCTAAAGATGACATAGAGAAGGAAGCCAAGCAGGAGTTAATATCTAAATTTTATAAGATTACCCGTGAAGAGGGTAGAGAATTGGTTAGGAAACAGGGAGTCCTCATCCTACCCCTGTGGGACTTAGCTGATGTAGTAATTTATAATGTTGTCTGAAAGGAACCAAAACCACTGAGAACTGTTGGGACATCAATTGGTGCCCAGTTTAGTGAAGACCATGCAACATTGGCAATCTAGTCATTAAAAAAGAAAGACAAATGAAGAGTGAAGGAAGATGATGGGATTGAGGATACTAGAAGCCTCATTATCAAGAGAGTTTTTGATACTTCAAGAACTGAGGCAGCAAAACTTGTTTTTCAAACAGCTAGCCTCAGCCTGAGGGTGGGTGAGAAAGAAAAAGAGGCTTATGATACCCTAAATAAGAAATATTAAATTGTACTGAAGGCCTATAATGATGAAAGGGTGAAGTCCCTACAAAAGGATAACAGGATAGCTATTCTGGAAGGGAAGCATACAGTTCAGTTAATGCCCCAACTGATGATTACTCAGGGGCCTAACCAACCTTCCTCATCTAGTCCATTTGTGGCTTATCCCCCACCCCCTATGCCTTTAAGTCCTACTACCCAAGAGGCAATTGATGCTAAGAGAGCAGAGCTAGAAGTTGAAAAGGACAGGCTAATTAGTGAATGATCAAGGTTGGAGAGAGAAGGCAAGAGGGATCTTGAAGACTCCCCTGCATATAAAGAAGCTAAGGAATTAGTAAAAAAAAGGTGTATTGATCATATATTTTCCAACCTTAAGAGATGTGCTAGTGAGGTTAACCTTGCTAATATTTATTTGTTGGGAAAGAAGATTGCTAGCATCATAAGTGATCATGATGAGGGTAAGGAGAAATGGGATTTGA
Organism: Thuja plicata; assembly: GCA_018584345.1. Lineage (NCBI taxonomy): Eukaryota > Viridiplantae > Streptophyta > Pinopsida > Cupressales > Cupressaceae > Thuja > Thuja plicata. The sequence goes on from MU224422.1 coordinate 5,456,156, forward strand.
TCATTGATAATTGGAAGGGGAAGGTAGCCTATGTAAAATCTTTTTACTCCCTCTCAAAGGAACAAAATAATATTGACATCATTTTGACAAGAACCCACAAATGTCTTAAATTGATGATTAACTTGGACACCAAGAAGAACAAGGTCATCAGAAGGATAGAAACTTTGAGAGGAGAATTATCTAAGGATAGATATGACATGTTTCCCAATATGTTCAAAAAGGATGGGAACATAAAGAATGAAGCCCTGTGGCTAAGGCAATTGAATGAAGCACTAACCAGCATGACTAAAAGTATTATTTCATTGGAAAATACAGGTTGGTTTGTGTTAACCATTGATATTCTCAACAAAGCAAGGGTATTTTTTGAATTGTGTGAATCAGAAATTGAGAAGGCCAATGTTGATTGGGAGGAGTTCAACAGCCAGAAAGATGAGGTTCTCAATTTCAGTTGGCCAAGACATGAAGTGTTGACCACATGGGTAAGCAAGTATGGTATAGTCACTCCAGTAGCATGAGGCAATAATATAAGAGTGACAACAAGCACCAGTGAAGCCAAGCTATTTGGAGTAAAGACATGATTAAGGATTCTACATCAATAAAGAGGACAATTCTAGATGATAAGGACCCAACAACCTCAGAGCAGCTCCAAGCATTTAGGCATTCGTAGGACAAAGGATCACATAACTTGTAACAAGGACTTGTTATTCCCTCTGCTTGATTTTTGACTCATCTGTAACATCTAATTTTGTCCTATAGCCTAGTCATCTGAATCTTTTTGCATCCTTATTTTTCAAAAGGATTCCAAGATGACTAGGGCTAATTATAAGTAGTAAGTTGTAATGTGTTGTAAGGGATGGTAAAATAAAAATTGCAAAGCAGACCTTTGAATTGTGTCCAGGGGCTTTGGTTTTGAGTCTTTGGAATGTACTGATATCAAGCTTATATTAATAAAATACAATGGAATCTCCATTTTGATACCAATGATTTCTTTTTGTATTTCTTCTTAGTTCTTGTAATGAATCTCAACAAATGTATTTCATATTGTATTAGAAATAGTATAGTTAGCCTTGTTCATTAGCCTTGTACATGTATGAATCTAAATTGGGAATTGAGGGGAATTGAGTTCTTGTGATGAATCTCAACAAATGTATTTCATATTGTATTATAAATAGTATAGTGTGATAATATATGTATGTTGCCATTAATGCCAAAGGGAGAGATTGATGACATATAACTGATTGAATGTTTGATAATGTTAAGTTGAAGATGATGCAAGACATTAAATCAGTTAATGGTTTGTATTCTCATTGATGTCAACTTAATATCATATGTATGGTCATGTACATAATGCCAAATACTTTAGAGAATCAATGGAACAGAGATTATGCTTTCAGCATTGCATAAAAATTCAAGTATTCACTAAGTGATAGACAACACCGATAGAGTGCACACCATCGGTAAAGGCAAAGAAAAAGTCACAGTGATACCTGATGAATAGAAGATAGAGTTTCTTGATGAAGAAAAACCATAGGATGCCCGATGACCAAAATGCAATGATGCCCGATGGATGGAGATCCTGAAGCTGACTGGAGTCACACTGACAGAACTGGCAGTTGTCACCGTTGACTAACTACAAAATTGACTGACACAATAGAGAGTTCAGAAAATGACAAAATATCTAACTGGCAGAGCTTAAAGATAGACTTAACTGGTTGTTTTATTTGCCCAGAGTTAAGTAATTGATTTAAAGATGATTTATACAGTTGGAAAGAAGATAACTACGAGATAAATCAGGAGTTAAAGTCATAAATCAGATTGGTTGGATTGTTTCTCACGCCAAGAATCAAGAATCAAGAATAAAGGAATATCATGTCTATATAAGAGACAAGCATAATTCATTTCCAAAAATAACAAGCAATCACATACATGGAAGGGGAGTGAATAGAAAGAGGATGCTAAAGAGAAACTAGTGAAGGATAACTCCATACAGTCCTGATAAATCAAGCTGAAGGAGAGCTAAGGAATTCTGCAAAGACCAACAAACAGTGAAGCACAACATCACTGAGCAGAAAGTATGGAGCACAAAGAATTGAATTGATACATTGATCATAGAGGTATTGTACTTAAATAGATCTAAAAATCTGCAATTCAAGTTGAATTAGAAATAGGTCATAATGTTTCAATTTAACTATTGAAGCATCAAGTCTCTTAACAGAGTAGGAGTTAAGCGTCTTCTATAATTGAGGTATATGCTAACAGATTGCCAAAAAGGTTGATTCATGAAAGTAGCATTGAAATTGCATAAATCCTATTGACATCCTAAGAATAAGGTTGATTCAAGGATGGTAGCAAGATTTTCCTAAAGCCTATTGATAGTCGAAGAAGGAGGCTGATTCAAAGATGGTAGAAAAATAGATGCCAGATACTAAGTGACAACCTCTATGTATAAAATCCTCTAACAAGGTTGCACTTAACAGTATGTTTGTAACCTTTAACAAGGTTGGCTCCTAACAGGGCTCACTTCAGAAGAGTGAAAATTTGGGGTACCAATCCCAGTGGTTTTTTCCCTTAACACAGTTTCCACGTTAAAATCCATGTGTTATGTTTATATGGTTTATTACTTTGTTGTTTTACATTTCACATATGCATTTTTGGATTGATTGGTATACTCTACATATTTACTGAGTATCAGTAAATAATTTTTGTTGCTTATCGGTTATCAAGGAGAATAAGGACAGACAAGGTAAACTGACAAACAGTCAATTATTATAAGTATTTCATGGCATGCATCTTGTAGGGACTTAATAATCTAAGGTGTATTGATTGGTGGTTAAAGATTAAACGATAAATTTTTGAGGCCACTAATTCACCCCACCCCCCTCTCTGTTATTACTAAGAATTATTAATATAGATATTTTATTCTCTTTGTTGATGATTACTCTAGAATGATGACAGCCATGTTTCTAAAAGATAAATCAGAAGCATTTAAGATGTTTACATGGTATAATGCAATGGTTGAGAAACAAGGTGGTAAGGAATTAAAATGCTTAAGGTCAGATAGAGGAGGGGAATTTATTTCAGATGAATTCACTAACTTTTGTAATGAGCATGGAATCAAAAGATAGGTCTCTACACTAAGAACACCATAGCAAAATGGAATTGTTGAAAGAAGGAACAGATCCATAGTTTATTGTGAAAGAATACTGATGATAGAGAAAGGCATTACCCAAATCTTCTGGAGAGAAGCTATCAGTACTTATGTTTATACATTAAATAGAGTACAATTGAAGAAAGACACCAAAAATACACCTTATGAGCTATGGTATGGATACACACCAATGTAAGTTATTTGAAAAAATTTGGCAGTCAATGCTATATCTTAAAAGATGATAGAAATGGAAAACTTAGCTCCAAGAGTGATGAGGGAATATTTCTAGGGTATTCTACCAAGAGAAAGGCTTATAAATGTCTAAATAAAGCCTCTAACAAAATTGTTGAAAGTGCAAATGTAAAGATAAATGAATTTGCAAAGAAAAATGAAAAGGAAAGCACTAAAGAACCAGAGGACTACAATAGATTCACTTACAATGAGGAACTTGACACTATACCCGACCAACAATGTAGATCTCCTGAGCAACTAATCATTGCACCCGAGCATCGGGTTGCAAATATTGACGATTAGAATATTGCTCAAGATGATGCTCAAAATTAAGAGAATAGAATGATGACCAAGCTGATAGACAAAGAGCTGAACCTATACTTGCAAGATATGTTAGAAAGAACCATCCACGGAACCAGATCATTAGAGAAAAGAAGGTTGGTATGAGAACCAGAAGTAAGTCTCTAAATACAAGATGTCTTATTTGTGATTATGAGCCCAAATTTGTCAATTCAGCACTAGATAATGATGAATGGATAAGTGCTATGAATGAAGAGATTGAAAAGATAGACAAAAATAAGACTTGGAAACTTGTACCAAGACCAGATGACAAGAATGTCATCGGTACAAAATAGATATTCAGGAATAAGCTGAATGAGAATGAAGAAGTCACTGTAAATAAAGCAAGACTAGTATGAAAGGGGTATACACAAGAAGAAGTAATTGACTATGGAGAGAATTTTGCACCCATTTCTATGCTAGAAGGAATAACAATATTACTTACTTATGCTACATGTAAAGGATTAAAGGTATATCAAATGGATGTCAAGTCTGCATTCCCAAATGGAATACTTGAAGAAGAGGTATACATTGAACAACCAAAAGGGTTTGTTGATCCAAACAAGAGGGACATGGTATGTAGAGTTCACAAAGCCTTGTATGGATTGAAACAAGCACCTCGAGCCTCGTATGAAAGACTTCATTCATATCTCATAAGTATTGGATTTGTAAGGACTAGTGAAAACTATAATCTTTATTTGAAGGAAGATACTAATGCCAACATATTGATTGTTGAGATATTTGTTGATGACATCATATTTGGAGGCAATGATATGCTATGAAAATCATTTGCAAATGAGATGAGAAAGAGTTTGAGATGTCTATGTTTGGAGATATCAATTTCTTTCTTGGTCTATAGATCATGCAACAAGATGAAGGTATTTACATTAAACAATCCAAGTACATCAAAGAAGTACTAAACAATATTCAAGATGGAAGAATCCAAATAGTTGGAACACTGATGGCAACTAGATGTAAGCTGACAAAGGAGGACAAGTCATCAGAGCTAAATCAGACTTTGTATAGATCAATGATTGGAAAAATCATGTATGTTGTACATACTAGACTGGATATTGTACATGCAGTAGGAATAGTTGCTAGATTTTCTACTAATCGCAGAGAATCACATATGACTGCTATGAAAATAATTCTAAGATATCTGAAGAATACCGAGGAATATGGCTTATGGTATAGAAGAGAAGAAAAATTTCAACTTAAAGTCTTTACTGACACAGATTGGGCTGGAAATCTTGATGACTGGAAGAGCACAACTGTAGGAGAATTCTTCATGGGTGACAGACTTGTCACATGGATCAGCAAGAAACAAGGATGCATCTCACAATATACTGTAGAGGCAGAGTATGTTGTTGCTGCTGCAAACTACTCAAATATTGCACGGATCAAACAGTTACTAGAAGGTATGCATATGAAAATTTTAGAACCAGTAATTATCTATTGTGATAATACAAGTGCAATAAACATCTCCAATAATCTAGTCATACAAGCTAAAACAAAGCATATTGCCATCAAGTGTCATTATTTGAGAGAACAAGTTCAGGCAAAGGAGGTGATACTTGAGTATGTGAAATCAAAGGAACAATTAGCTGATATCTTCACCAAGCCACTACCCAAGGATGCATTTGAGTACTTGAGGAAGAGACTAGGGGTCAGACCCTTGTCTACTGGTTAGTAAGATGACTAGAATGTTGCATCAGTCCACATATTAACATAATATAATTTATGTTGATGCAAGTAGAGAGATGGACTTCAAAGATAAACCTATACAAAGCAAGGTATTTATCTACTTTGAGAAATAGAGTTATTACCGATGGATTGGGAAATTCAAGGAATATATTATGGATAGAAAAGGGTCCATTTGGCATCACTGTCACAAATTTTTTGTTTGAAAAATATGTATGGCATTAATTTCAAAGGGAGAGAAATATCTCATTATCATACTGATAAAGGGAGAGAATTTATCCATTATAATCTAAGTATATCCATCAAAGTATCCAAAAGGAGAGAAGTAATTAGAAAGGGAGAGCAAATAGAAAGAGAGAGAGAACATCAAAAGAGAAGAATAGTCAAAGGGAGAGAGTTTGACATAGAAGGAGAAAACATCACATCAAAGAAAGAGAAATTCTACATCTATCCAGTGAAGGGATTGAAGACAGAAAGAAAGCTGCAAGAATCAAATCAAAACTATTTGAACTTACCGATAGCCAGACATTTGTATGAGTTACATTAGGAAAGCTTGATGAAATGATATATTTAATATTGTATTAGCAATAGTATAGTATGATAATGTAGTATGTTGCCATCAATGCCAAAGGGAGAGATTGATGACATGTAACTGATTGAATGTTTGAAGATGTTAAGTTTATGATCATGCAAGGAATTAAATCAGTTAATGTATTGTATTTTCATTGATGTCAACTTGATATAATCTATATGGTCATGAAAATACTACTAAAGACTTCAAATAACTGATGAATCAAAGACTATGCTATCAGTAATGCATACAAGTAAAGTATTCACTAAGTGACTATATACACCAACGGAGTGCACACCGATGTTCAGAGTAAAAAAACAAAGTCACAGTGTTACCCAACAAGAAAATGCACAGTATTACCGATGAGCAGAGTTACAGTGTTGCCCAACAAGAAAAACACAGAATGACCTGGTGGAAATAATTTTAGTGTTTCCCGACAAAAAAGACAAGGACAGAGATCTCAATGACAACTGAAGTCACACCGAAGGAATAGTCAGTTATCACTAATGACTAACTGAAGTATTGACCGACAGAATAGAGAGTTCAGAAAATGAAAAAATGCTTAGTTGTCAACAAACTAAAGATAGAGTTAATGGATACTTATCATTGTTTTAATCATCCAGATAAAGCCAGAGATAAGTAATTGATTTAAAGTTGATTTGTCCAGTTGGAAAGAAGATCTCTTTGAGATAAATCAAGAGTTTTCTTTAAATATATTGGCAAGAATTGTGGAACACACCAAGAATCAAGAAATCCAAGAAAAGAGAAAATCATGTATATATAGAGACAAACCAAATTCATTACGAATGGGGGAATTACGTGAGAAGAAGAAATGAATAGGAAAGATGCTAAATAAAATCTAAAGGAGAAGAAAGTCTTCATTCAGTCCAGATCAACAAGCTAAAGGAAGAGCTAGATTCTGCAGACACCAACAAACAGTGAGACAAGCATCATAGAGCAGAACAAGTGTGGAGCAAAGGTATATATTTGATTATATTGATCATTGAAGTAATGGACCTCAATAGATTTGAAAATCTGCAATTGAGTTGTATGTATGAACAGATCATTAGTGTTTTAGTTTAGCCATTGAAGCATATAAGCCTCTTAACCAAGAAGGACTTAAAAGTCTTTTTCAATTGAGATACATGCCAAGGAGTATCAAAAATTTTGATCACAAAAGTAGCATTGGATATGCCCGATACCTATTGATAGGCCAAGTGAGTATTTGATCAAGGATGGTAGCATTAGATGCCAGATACTAGTTGACAAACTATTCCTAAATCCTCTAACGAAGGTCACACCTAATAGTGTGTTTGTAACCTTTAATAGGGTTGGCTCTTAACAGGGCTCACTTCAGAAGAGTGAAAATTTGGGGTACCAATCCCAGTGGTTTTTCCCTTAACAGGGTTTCCACATTAAAAATCCATGTGTTAAGTGTGTATGATTCATTTCTTTACTACTTTGTATCTTACATAGTTAATTCTGGAATGATTGGTATACTCTGCATATTTACTGTGTTTTGGTAAATAGATGGTTGCTTATCGATAAACATACAGAAGAATTTTAAGCAAAGCAATCTGACAAGTAGTAAATTGATATAAGTATTTCAAGGCATTCATCTTGTAGGACAGAAGATAACTTGAGATATAATTTGCAGTTATAAGTTTAAAGGGTTGATTTAAGGATTAATTTTTGAGGCCACTAATTCACCCCCCACCCCCCCTCTCAGTTATTACTAACAGTTTCAACATACCTTTCTTCTTCATCTGAATCATCCATCATAGCAACAAATACTACCTCATCATATTCATCAGAATCATTGTCAAATTTTTTAGCTTTTTTCTCAACCAGGTAACAAGCCTTCTTGTCTTTGTCCTTGTAATCTTGGTTATCTCTTCTTTCAGAGTGTCGGCTGCTTTTGTATTCTTGTTTATCACTTCTGTCATACTTATTTTCATAAGATCTGCCATTTTTCTTTCATACTTTCTCTTGTTAGGGCATCTAGCAGAAAAATGCCCAATTGCTTTGCAATTAAAATAGACCAATGGTAATTTACCTTTATATCTTCCTTTACCTCAATGTAATATCCTAGCCATTAGTGCTTCAAGTTAATCAAGTTCTTTTTCATCACTATCACTATCACTATCATTTCTCATAGTGTGTTTGTTACTACATTTTCTTATTTTTAGAGAAGATTTGAATGCAAACTCAATAGTAGGTAAGACATTGTTGTCATAGTTTTTCATCTCAAATGAAATAAGTCTACCAATCAAACTATCAAGAATAACATTGTTATTTTCTACTGCTCTCACTTCTTGAATTTCAGATACTCTAATAGCATAAACAAATAGTAAGGTTCTCAGAATTTTACTTACAATTGTTTCTTCCTCAAGTACTCTGCCTACTCCATGGATAGAATTGACAAATTCTTTGATTCTACTACTGTACTAAGTTATTTTCTCTCCTTTCATTCTCAGGTCATCAAACTTTCCTCTTAGGCTTTCAGCTTTAGCAATCAGCACATTGGTGTCTCCTCCATGTACTAGCTTGAGTTTGTCCCACATTTACTTTACAGAGGTGCATGATTTCACATCTTCAAATTCATCATCAGTTAGTGAAGAAGCAAGTTCTATCATCATAAAAATGTGTTCATGTTTCTCTCTCAATTGATCAACAGTCAGAGGTCCAGTAGGTACAACATATTTAGTATCCAAGTGTTGTGTGACATCATTTCCAATACCTGATAGATGAATTTTTATCCTTCTTTTCCATAATGAAAATTTGTCCTTTTTCAACCTAGTCACATCCCTTTTACTCATCTTGTGATCTTTAGCTTAAGTCCCTTTAAATTTTTATTCCAAGACCAAATCTCTGATACCAATTGTTAGAATAACTAAGAGGAGGGTGAATCAGTGGCCTTAAAAATAATTCCAAAAATTCAACCAAACCTTTTCTTTCAAATATAATAGGTCCTCTAGTTATCTTTCAGTCCATCAAGATGTATGCCATAAATAATTCTAACAAATGTAAGCTGCTTGGTAAGATATATTGTTTATCTTTTCTAGACTTTACCAAATAGTAGTAAATAAACTTAGTGTTAACCGACCAATCCAATTTCAATAATGTGTATAGAAAAATATCAATGCAATGAAACATATACACATTTGACACAGATTTTTAACATGGAAACTCAATATGGGAAAACCCACCTTGGACCGGTAACCCAAAATATTTTCACTCTTCTAAAGTGAGCTCGGTGAAGAGCCAACCCTGTTAAAGGTTACAATATACACTGTTAAGTGCGACCTTGTTAGAGGATTTAAAACTAACAATTTATCTTTTGACCTAGCACTCACTATGTTGTCAACAAGAAAACCTTTTGATACTCTTGAGTATCTCAATACAATAAGGACTCTTAAATCCCACTTGGTTAAGAGATTTTATGAATCAATGGTTAAACTGATACAGTAAATGATCCATTCAAAATACAACTTTAACTTGCAAATATTCAGATCTATTGTTAGTCCAATAATACCTCTCTAATCAATGTACACTCAAGTTCCTTTTCTTTCATTCTTTCTTCTGCTTAGTGAATGCTTTGTCCTATGTTGCTCGGTGTCTACAAAATTCCTTGGTTCTATTCTTCAGCCTGTATGATCATATCGGTATGAAGAATTCAATCTTCACCAGAATATATTCAGCATTCCTCTTTTTTTTAATGAATTCCTTGTCTCTTTATATAGACATGATTAGCCGCTCAATCTCCTTGTTTTTTTCATAGATCACTTCTTGATTCATAAAACTTGCCATGCGTTTCTTTATCCTGTAAATATCTACTTTAGTTTTATTTGGAAAATCTCTCCTTGATAACAGTGAATAAAACATGCTTTAAATCTCTTTCCTTTCTTTAGTTCAACTGATCATTGAAAATAAAGCAATCAATCTCTAAATATAGCTCTACTAGCTAAGTAATTTTTTCATTCTTTAACTTCAGTTATGATCAGTCATCAACTCCAGTTATGCTCGGTAACAACTTCAGTTATGCTCAGTAACAACTTCAATTATGCTCGATAACAACTTCAGTTAACTACAGTGCTCGGTATACATTGTGAACTTCTCAGTGACACTTTCTCGGTAATGTTTCCTTGGTTACTACTGTGCTCGGTTTACACTGTCTGTCGGTATTCACTGTCACTCAATGTGTACAAAAATTTTATGTTTTACGATAACATAAACTTTTTCTCTTCAAATCTTTAAGGTTATGACCAATATGTATATGATCAATCAAACTATATCAAGTTTGCTAATGAAGGATTAACCTTAGGCCTCAAACACTCAATGTTCTACAAATGAACCAATGATCCTCCACATGCCCAAGGATGATGGTTTTGGTGCTTTTATATTGTTTACAACAAGGATTGGTTATTCATATGGTTTGAAACCCCACCCAACACTCACACCTTATGAAACACTCATGTTAGGCCTAGGCTCCTTATAGCCCAATAGCACCCTAAATTGACACTTTACTCACAATTTCTCCAAACAACTCTCTGAACCAGATACCTTTCTAGATACCCATTATCCCCTTACAAACAATACCAAAAGATTTTCTATTTTATCTTTGGACCAACTATCCTAAAACTTGACTGTACTCTATTTTAAGGAGGGCTAAAAACATGAACTTTTCAAATAAATTTTAAAGAGATCTCACTCCCAGACCTAAAGACTCTCAACATTATTCAAAAATGACCCCAATCTAAGGAATCATCCATCAATTTGACCCTCATACCCTTGAAAACATGAAACCCCCAATTTGGCTTCAAACAACCCTTAAATCTAGGGCTTTCTAAATGTCTCACTTTCCAATGCTTCTAACACTAACCAATTATGGATTCACCATTTAATTTTCATTCTAAGACAATGTACAACATCATATGTGGTCCTCCTTAAGGCCAATTTCTTTCTACTTCTCTAATCCAAGCAATTCCTTTAAGTTTTCATTCACAAACTTTGTGATCACCCTGTCATTTAAACTCTTCTACCAAATATTATGTTAGTACAGAAATATACATGTTGAATATGCATCATTCCATTATAATTAGTCATTATATTCATGGAATTATTCTTATACATTTAAGTTTTTGTCAAACTGTTGTGGAAAAATAGTGACTATGTGAGGACAGTCAATACAAATGAATTAAAATTGAAACAAAAAGACTTCAAAACATTCAATTATGTTTTAAAAAATAATGTAGATTTCTTCAAATCATTATAAATACCAATGGAGTATTTATGAACTCAAAATTTATGCAATGAAAGTAAGGGAACTATCAACAATTCTGGATTGTATTGCATTCTAGAGTAACAGTTCATACCATAGGCAACTCTCTGTCGGACAATGATTACATTCCTTCTTATAGACTCCATACAAACTCCCCCAACCGATTTGGATGGGTTATATGGATTTTTTAAGCCATTAAAATCCTTAAAACCATTTTCCAACTAGTCATTACTTTTTGAAAGTTTGAAGTTCAAAACTCGGGAAAATGACTTAATTTCATTTTTATTTTGAAAACCACTGACACTTATGGATTCCAAATACTTCATAAAACATTCCTAGACTCTTTTATGGTGTAGGGGAACCTAATGAGAAGCCAGGCCATAGAATGAAGATGCCATGGAAGAATGGAGGGGATATGAAGCCTTGGAAGGAAAATCAAATCAATTTCAATATACTAAACCCCATAATGATGTATAAGGGAAATGAATGTAAGAAATGGATGTAATGTCCGGAAGTTCCTATTAAGGACCTTAGGAATAAAAACTAGAAAATAATGATAATATAGTGTATAAGGGGGCTAGAACATTCTAGGAAGGTTTTATGAAGTATTTGGAATCCACAAGTGTCAGTGGTTTTCAAATTAAAATGAAATTAAGTCATTTTCCTAAGTTTTGAAATTCAAACTTTCAAAAGTAACGGCTAGTTGGAAAATGGTGCGAAAATGGTTTTAAGGAGTTTAATGGCTTAAAAAATCCATGTAACCAATCCAAATTGGTTGGGGTAGTTTGTAGGGAGTATATAGAAGGAATGTAATCATTGTACGATAGCGAGTTGCCTATGGTACGGAGTGTTACTCAAGAATGCAATGAAATTTAGAATTGTTGATAGTTCCCTTACTTTCATTGCATGTTTTGAATTCATAAAAATTCCATTGGTATTTTTAATTCTTTGAGGACATCCGCATTATTTTTTAAAATATATTTTAATATTTTGAAGTCATTTTGTTTCAGTTTTAATTCATTTGTATTGACTGTCCTCACAAAGTCATTGTTTTTCCATAACAGTTTGACAAAACCTTAAATGTAGAAACATCATTCCATGAATGTAATAACCATTTCTCATGGAATGATGCATATTTGACATTTACATTACTATAGTAACATAATATTTCATAGAAGAATTGAAATGACAGGGTGATCACCAAATTGTGAATGAAAACTTGAAGGAACTGCTTGTATTAGAGAAGAAACAAGAAATTGGACTTAGGGAGGACCAAATATAATTTTGTGGGTTGTCTTAGAATGGAAATTACATGGTGAATCCATAATTGGTTAGTATCAAAATAATTGGGAAGTGGGACATTTAGAAAACCCTAGATTTAAGGGTTGTTTGAATCCAAATTGGGGTTTTCATGTTTTCAAGGGTCCGAGGGTCAAATTGATGGAAGATTCCTTATATTGGGGTCATTTGTAAAGAATTTTGAGAGTCTTGCAGTTTGGGAGTGAGATCTCTTTACACTTTCTTTGAAAGGTCCATATTTTTAGCCCTGCTTAAAATATAGTACAGTCATGTTTTGGGAAAGTTGGTCCAAAGAAAAAATAGAAACTTGGTTGGTTTATTTTTTAAGGGGATAATGGGTATCTAGAAAGGTATCTAGTTCAGAGATTTGTTTGGAGAAATTTTGATTAAAGTGTCAATTACGTCAGTGTTGGACTACAAGGAGCCTAGGCCTAATAGGAGTGTTTCATAAGGTGTGAGTGTTGGGTGGGGTTGAAAACCATATCACTGGTCAATCCTTGTTGTAAACAATATAAAAACACCAAAACCACCATCCTTGGGCATAGGGAGGATCATTGGCTCATTTGTTGACTTTTGAGTGTATGAGGGCTAAGGGAAATCCATTAGCAACCTTGTCAATCATTACCATCCCAACATCGGCATCACTAATCAAGGAGATTATGAGGCAAAAATAGAATCTATTTAAGGGGTGAATTTGAATAACAAGGGGCTCACAAGTTGAAGTGTTGAAGTGCTACCAAGTGATGCAGTGAAGAGCAAAGAGGTGAAAATCTAAGTCTAGAGAAGAGACACGTGAAGTATTGATGCCAATAGTCAGAGAGCGCATAAGGGATCCAATCAAGCAAGAAGTAGTTGAAATTTTATAAATCATTTTATATATTATTTCTTATTTTCATTTGTAACAGATAAATCTCTTAATTGAGTGGACTTAACAGTCTTTTTGAAAAATCCTTGAGAAATGTGACATTATAAAAGAGTGTTCAAAGCCCTCTAACCATGCCACTCCTAACAGGGTGAAGATCTTAATGGGTCTTAGGTAAATCCCCTAATAGGGTCACATATAACAATGTGTATTGTAACTTTAACAAGATAGGATTTTAACCGAGCATACTTTAGAAGAGTATTTTCATTTGTAGGTTATAATTCTCACACAGGTTTTTCCCAAATTGGGTTTCCTCATCAATTCTGGTGTTAAAATGTCTTCAATGTTTCATGTGAATGATATTTACTATTTATGCAAGTTGTTGATTGTTATTTAAGTTATTTGGTGATTCATTTACTATTGTTTTTTATCCTACCGAGTTGAATCAGAGTTAAGTTTTAAAGTTTAAAGTATCACAGTGTTTTGATTCACCCGCCCCCCCCCCTCTCATTAATCCAACATTTGATCCCAAAAACATTTTTCCCGAGATTTGAACAAGCTCAATTTTGATAATTTGACACATGATATAGGGTTTTTGGCCCTCATGATCATGATGTTTATGTTAACATAACTTCATGATGTCCATATTTTTTTTTACACCTAGATTTTTCCTTGATTTGTGTTCCCTCAACAAAATTGACACAAAATTTCAATTGCTTAGATTTTGAAAAAAAGATAATTGGTCTTTGTATTCTAGCATGTGCAAACTCATTGGCAACCTCCATTTAATATCAATGTGAAGAACAAAATTTCTCAAGATTGGATCTCTAAAGGATGTAGATAGGAACTTAGTAGATTAGGATCTGATACCATATTGGAGTTGATGATGATATCAACCCACAGGATAGGAATAATTTATAAGTATGCCAGTTGTCACAAATAAAATTTATCAAAGCAAGTTATTTGCAAAACCTGAGATATTTGTATTAATTGCACAAATAAAACTTGGAAACAAATGGGATTAATTAAAATTCATAGCTAATTTGCTTTCATACAAAGAAATAGCCCTAAAATTATGAAAAAATCTAACTCTAACTAAAATGAAAAATTGAGCTAGATATGTGCATGATATTCATGGTATACAAGCAATAGTCCAACTAGATGTAACTAAATAAAATTAGGATCAACTATGTGAACTTAAGCTAGGCATGCATGTGTCAACATGTACTCAATTATGCATGAAAATATTATTTTGCATGTTCACAATCATTAAATGTATCATATGAAAATGTGTATGATGCAAGAACTATATGTATGAATAACATATATGCATTCTCTAACAATTTCAAACCTAATACGTTACAAACTTTATTCGAGTAGTGATTCAAGGATAAAAATACTTTGAAGAACCAAGGACAATTTCGATGTCCCTTAAGCCTTTTAGAACCCAAATATCTAAAGATTCCAAATTTTACACAAATAAAGGTGTTCTCACTTAAAATTAACTTTCCCTTGTGCTCCATAACCAATTTCACTAAAACAATTTAGATGTAAAAAATAAAACAAACACCCTTGGGAAAATATTAGTACCTTCTTATATTAGCCTAATAAAAGAGTTAAAACCAACCCAATGGACAAAATATCACCCAACATATTGAAAGGAACTCAATTAAAACCTAACATAGCCAAGAACCCCAAAATGTGTATTGTTTTCCTTATCTAGCACGTCTCTAGTGTGAAACTAAGTTAAATATATTTATTTTTACACTTGAGAGAAAGATTCTTTATACATTTCTAACCAATATTTTTTTCACTCACTAGTATGGCCCATACACTTCTTCAACACTATTTTCTTCTTAACAATAAGTGTATGGACCCTAAAAATTAGGAAACACCAAAAAAATCATAATTTTGGGTGTTTACATCAAGATACAAGACACATCTTGAATGAGAAATATTAGCCAAAATCATGGTTCTCTACGCCATTTTTATTCATCTTTGTTAAAGAATAGATACACATTCGCATGTCCAAATCTCAAATTTTATATCAAAAAGATATTTACATCTCTAAGTGTATGCACAACTCTACCATAAACAATAAACTTAAGAGATGAATTTTCTCAAAAATACATCTTCCCACAATTAAAATTTCAATTTTGAGGAGTCATGTGGAAGGAACCTCCCAATTTAGAACAATCATGTATCATTATTGTTTTCATGGAAAGTGTCACAATGAAAGAACCACTAGTCTTAATTTGAAACTCTTGAACCTAAACCATCAATAGACTCTATATTAGCCTTATTCTCTAGACAATCATGCTTGATTTACCAATTTTCATAATTCCAACACATCACCATAAATATATTTAAATATTTAAATATATTTTTATATCTAGATTTCTTATAATTTTTCTTGTCCTTTAAATGTGTAGGAAATATGGTAGTGAACAATTGAGGAGGGGGGGTGAACATGTTGTTCCAAAGCTCCAAAACTTCAATAACTCTTAAACCTTGAAACCCTTATTTATGATCTTAATGAATTAAACTTTCATTTATGAATAAAAAACACATCCACAACACATAAAACAAGGATTTGTATCGTGGAAACCTTGTTAGGGGAAAAACCACGGTGAGGTTGATACCCACAATAAGACTATACCTTGTTATAAGTATAACTTATTACAAATGAGGAATTCACATGCATTTAGGCACACTTCCTAGAGCTCACTTCTCAAATACAAAAGGAATACAACACTAAGGAAGGCTCACTACCTTACAAGATCACTACAATGATAAATATGAACTTTTTGAACTGTATAATGGCATCTACCCTATGCCTAGGTCAGTTCCAATGAAGTATAATGAGATCTCTATTAAAATCCTATTTTCCACCTATAGACAAGTGATTCAACCCTCAACAGATTTACACACTTTATCTCCAAGAAATTATACACATCCATCACACCATATTTTACCCTAAATATACACAATTTATCAACCAAGTGAAAAACTAAACAAGGTCAACTCAACCTTATTTCAAAATCCAATTCCACACACCAAATATGACAACTCAAATCCATATTTTAGTGCCAAAACATAGAAAGGACCCTTACCAACAACCATGAGCACATAACACACAAATCACACCTTGAACTTCCACAAATGTTTTTACTAATCAAGTCGGCCAAGAACATAAATAAAATTACCACTAACTAAAAAATCCCTCATAACTAATCACCACAATCGATGTGGAACACAAAATCAACATGCACACAATCCAAGAATATCCATAGGCATCATGAATAACACAAAAACATTTCAACCCATCTAATTCATCAAATTTGTTAGCATCTCTCATGTTGAACCTCAAGAACACTATCAGCACCCTCTAATACACTTGAAAAATTCCTTGCAGACCTCTAGACCACAAACCTTTTGAATTGAGGACACATCAGAATGTCCCAAACATACACCCAGATCTACAGAGAAAAATATCATCCTAGAAGTTCACACCAAACCTATTTCAATCACACTGTCAACACTGGAAGATGGTCTAAGACATAGTCGCACCTCAAACTTCCAAAAAATGTTTTACTAATGAAGTCAGACAAGATCATAAATAAAATTACTAGTGACTAAAAAATCCTTCATAACCGATCACTACAATCAATGTGGACCACAAAATCAACATGCACACAATCCAATAACATCCATAGGCATCGTGAATAACACAAAAATATTCAAACCCATCCAATTCATCAAATTTGTCATCATCTCTCATGTTGAACCTCAAGTTCACACTATCGGCACCCTCTAATACACTTGAAAAACTGCCTCACGGACCTCTAAACCATGAACATTCTGCATTAAGGACACATCAGAATGTCTGAAACATACACCCAAATGCACAGAGAAAAATATCATTCTAGAAGTTTACAGCAAACCTATTTCAGTTATATTGTCAAAACTGGAAGATAGTGTAAAAGATAGTCACGCCTCGAACTTCCACAAAATGCTTTACTAATGAAGTCAAACAAGAATATAAATAAAATTACCACTGACTAAAAAATCCTTCATAACCGATCACCATAATCAATGTGGACCACCAAATCAACATGCACACAATCCAATAACATCCATAGGCATCATGAATAAAAAAAAAACATCTGAACCTATCCAAGTCATCAAATTTATCAGCATCTCTCATGTTGAACCTCAAGAACACTATTAACACCCTTTGATACACTTTAAAAATGCCTTGCGAACCTCTAAACCATGAACCTTCTAAATTCATGACACATCATAATTTCTAAAACATACACCTAGATGCGCAGATAAAAATATCATCCTAAAAGTTCACACCGAACCAATTTTAGTCACACTGTCAACACTCGAAGAAAGTGTAAGATATAGTCACCATTCCTTGCCTCATAACATATCCAAATCATCATGTGCACCTTTGTAACTTGACATTTACTAAAAATAAACTATCTAAAACATCTCCTGACATCCATGACCACTTATCTTCAATAATCGTGCCTCACCAGACCTCTAAACATATTGCACCACTTTCCAAACTCTCCAACATATATGTTGACATCAATGAAAAAACATCCAAAAAATATGTCTTCCAATACATATATGCATCTGCCCAAAAATCTCCCCCTTTGGTATTGATGGCAACATATGATGTGAAAAACAAGAAATCAATAGCACCCCCTTTGATCTCTTAACCCAAGGGTTTTTTACATGCCTTCTTCTCCCCCTAAGAACAATAAGTACCAATTGAACATTAGAACTAACTACTCCCCCTGAGTAGAATCCTCCTTAGATTAATCCAAATAATAAGATTACACGGTTAAGACCATCTGGCTGAAGCACACCTATGCATCTTAGTTATAATCAAGAGGGTCAATCACCCCCAGCTTGCTTCTAAGATATTCAAATGTATCATTTATCAATGTCTTTATGAAGATATTAGCAACATGTTTCCTGGTAGGAAAATACTCTAATCTCACTTCCATTTCATTCACCTTCTCTCTTAGAAAATGTAACCTGATTGGTATATACTTTGTCCTTGAATGTTGCACAAGATTGTTAGAGATGTTGATAGAAATTGAGCTCTCACAATATATAAAAATAGGCTCATCAAAGACAATTCTTATATCTGATAACATATTCTTCATCCACACTACTTGTGTACAATTACCATTAGTAGCTATGTACTTTTCCTCTACAGTAGATAAGGATATGGAGTTTTTCTTCTTTCTCATCAAAGAACCCAATATTCTACCAAAAAATAAAGTGTCACCGCTTATACTTTTACTATCATCATCACCTACCTAATCAACATCTGTATATGCACACAAAGTGAAATAATATTCTTTAGGACCATATCCCAAAGACTTATTTCCCTTTTAGATATCTGAATATCCTCTTCACAACTACATCATGACTCTTCTTTGGATCTGCTTGAAATCTCACTACAAGACACGCAACATTCATGATATCTAGTCTTGTATGATTCAAGTATATTAAACCACCAAACATTGATTTGTATCTCGACTGATTAAATTTAGTGGACTCATCATCCTTTGACAAATTGCATCTAGTCACCATAATTGTACCTAATAGTTTTGAGTCACCCAACCTGAACTTCTTCAACAATTCCTTCACATACTTGACCTGAGATATAAAATTTCATCCTCTGACTGAGTAATTTACAATCACAAAAAGAATTTCATTTCACCTATGATGGACATTTCAAAATTTCCTTTCATTTCCATTGCAAATTATTTTCTCAACTTATTACCTTCAAAGACAATGTCATCAACAAATACCTCAACAATCAAAATTTCCTCATGATCTACCTTGAAATACAAATTACTATGAGACGTACCTTTGTTGAAACCAAGCTTCAGTAAATATTTTTCCAATCTATAATACCAAGCTCTAGGAGCTTTCTTTAACCCATATAATGCTTTGTTCAATTGACAAACCATGTTTGGTTGATTAGTCAATAAAAAACCATATGGTTTCTCTATGTACACTTCCTCCAACTCACCATTCAGAAAAGAAAATTTCACATCCATTTGATAGACTTTGAATTTCTTATGAGCAGCAAAAGAAAGGAATAGTCTTATCACTTCCAATCTTGTTACTAGAGAAAAGGTTTCATCATATTCGATACCTTCCATTTGAGCATAACCTTTGCACACCAATCTTATTTTATTCCTGACAACTTCTCCACCTTCATTCAATTTATTTATGAACACCCATTTGATGCCAATAACATTCCTTTCCTTACTCCTTGAAACAATAAACCATGTGTTTTTCTTCTCAAGCTATGACAACTCTTCTTTCATGGTATTAACCCAATTATCATCTTTCCAAGACTCACTTACATTTTTGGGTTCAAACTCTGAGATTTAATCTTTAAAATGATTTAATCTCACATACCTTGGGGTCTTGGGCTTTACCTTTGATTCTTGTGTCCCTTCTTCTTCACTTCTATAAGATTCATCATCTACACTTTTTGGACCACTTTGGACTTGGTTATGAACTTGATGTTGTTGTCCCTGATTACTACTGGCATTCTCATCATCGGAATCATATCCAAAAAATCTGGATAAACTCTCAAAGCTTTCATCCACTTTGATATTATAACTATCCACTAAATTATTAAACCTCTTGTTGTAGCACCTATATGCCTTGCATTTAGTAGAATACCCAATAAATATACCTTCATCACTTCTTGCATCAAATTTCCCTATATCCTCGTCTCTTTTGATATAGAATTTTCTACAAAAAATTATGAAATACCTGACTGTATGCACATTTCCATACCAAATATCATAAGTTTTCTTACATATATCTTCATTAATTTTCACCTAATTGAGAGTGTATACTACAGTGCTAACTACTTCTCTCCAAAACATATGCGGAACATTTCATCCAAGCATCATAGTCCTAGCAGTGTCAAGAATCGACTTGTTCTTCCTATCCAGCACTCCCTTCTGTTGTAGAGTCCTTGTAGTAGATAATTGTGTCTTTATCCCATTATTTTCACAAAAATAATTAAAATCACCAGGTGTGAATTCACCACCTCTATATGATCTTAAACACTTAAGCTTCAATAGTGTCTCTATCTGAGCCATTTTTTTAAAGATCTTAAACTTATCAAAAGCTTCAGACTTCTCTTTCAAGAAATTTACCCATGCCATCCTAGAGTATCATCAATGAGAAATATGAAATAACTATCACCTTGTAGACTTCTTATCTTAACAAGATCACACAAATCAATATGACCAAGATCTAACAATCCATTTGAATTTTTAGTTTTAGAATAGAAATAAAATCTTGTTTGCTTACCAAGTTAACATTCTTTATAAATATTGTTAGCAGGTTTCTTCATCCTAGGAAGATATCTAATATCATGATTAGAACTTATTTCCATAATATTATCAAAGTTCACATGACACAACCTTTTATTTTATAACCATCTTTCATTTATTTGAGAAATCAAATAATTTTTCTGAAAACTATTCAAATGAAATATGATACCTTTTGTCTTTAATCCTATTGCAATCTCTATCCCATGGTCATTCAAGATATTTTACTCACCATTATTTAAATGCAGGCCATAATCTTTGTCGATTAACTCTCTAGCACTAATAATATTATGTTTCAAACCTTCCAGATATAGTACATCATCTATATTATTCTTACCATCTAGAGAAATAGAGCACGTACCTCATATCATACCACTAGTATTGTCACCCCATTTTACAATACCACCATCATACTTTTGATATGTCACAAAATTTATCTTATCACCAGTCATATGATGAGAGCATTCACTTTCTACTACCCATTTATCTTCTTTGACAACTTGAGAAGCTAGGGATTTCTCTTCAACAACACAACTAGCAAAACTAGTAGGAAAAGAATCTTCAAGATTAGGATCTTCTTCTTTGATAGAAATAAATATAAATTCATCATCACTTTGGTCAACATCATTATGTTGGAAGCTACAATTCAAAAAAAAATTATATTTCCATTGATGTCAAACCTTAACTGGTAAGACAGTTTCTATCTTGTAAAGTGCCATATCAATTGATTGATGAAGAATATTTGAAAAGAGGATATAAAAAGAAGACCTGGTGAAATGGTTGATTTATGTGAAACTAAAATGGGTACTTGATGAGATTGCATGTTCATAAGGTAATTTTTTTTTTATCTTTAACACCAAGTAAAGTTTGCATGACTACAAGTTTAGTCTTGACTGAGTAACAGAGCAGAAGATTAAGGAACTTATGTTTGTGCCGAGTGATGAGAATGCCGACTGAGCATCAGTACATGTCAAGAAAATTTAGTGTCGACCAAGCATCAGTATTTACCGAGCATTAGTAAATTATTGAGTTATCTAGTGATGACCAAGTGGAAGAACACAATGATGATCAAGTGTCAGTATTTTGACAATTTGAGGAAGATTTGAGATCCCAGCCGACATAGTTGATTTCTTGGGATATGTGAAGTATATTTAAGATAAGGATGATTTGATGATAGTCATATTTTTAAAAGATAAATCAGAAGCATTTAAGATGTTTAAATGGTATAAAGCAATCTTAGAAAAACAAAGTGAAAAGAAATTGAAATGCTTAAGGTCAATGTTATATATTGAAGGATAATAGAAATGGAAAACTTGACTACAAAAGTGAAGAAGGTATCTTCCTAGGGTATTCAACCAAAAGCAAGGCTTATAAATATCTTAACAAGTCATCGAACAAAATCATTGAAAGTGCAAATGTGAAAATAGATGAATTTGCAAAAAAGAATGATAAGGAAAGCAAAAAGGAACCAGAGGACTACAACAAGTTTTTTTATATAGAACCTGACACTCTAACCAAGCAACAGTGTGTCACTCTCGAGCATCAGAACATTGCACCCAAGCATCAAGCTACAATTACCGATGATCAAGGTAATCCTCAAGATGATATTCTGAACAATGGAGATGAAAATGAAGGTGAAGAAGATAATCAGAATGATGAACATAGATGTGAACCAAAACTTGCCAAGTATGTCAAAAGACATCATCCACTGAATCAAATCATAGGAGACAAGAAGGCTGGAACAAGAACAAGAAGTAAGTCACTGAACACAAGATGTTTACTTTGTGATTTTGAGCCTAAATCTATTAACAATGCACTTGAGAATGAAGAATGGGTCAGTGCTATGAATGAGGAAATAGAACAGATTGAGAAGAACAATACATGGACACTAGTACCAAGACCAGATGACAAGAATGTTAGCGGTACCAAACGGATATTCAAAAACAAGGTGAATGAGAATGGAGAAGTCACTAGAAACAAAGCAAGATTAGTATGCAAGGGATATGCACAAGAAGAAGGTATTGATTATGGAGAAACCTTTGCACCCGTTGCTAGACTAGAAGGAGTTAGAATCTTACTTTCTTATGTTGCATTTAAAGGATTCAAGGTATACCAAATGGATGTCAAATCTGCATTCTTAAATGGAATATTGGAAGAAGAGGTATACATTGAAGAACCAGAAGGGTTTGTTGATCCAGACAAGAGAAACATGGTATGTAGACTACATAAAGCCGTGTATGGATTGCAACAAGCACAAAGAGCCTGGTATGAAAGACTTCACTCATATCTCATTAGCATAAAATTTGTTAGAACAAGTGAAAATAGCAATCTATACTTAAAAGAAGATACCAATGGTAATATTCTGATTGCTGAAATTTTTGTTGACGATATCATTTTTGGGGGAAATGAATTGTTATGCAAATCCTTTGCTCATGAAATGAGTAAGGAATTTGAAATTTCTATGCTTGGGGAGATCAAATTCTTTCTTGGTCTACAAATTCTTCAACAAGATGCAAGCATATACATCACTCACTCCAAATACATCAAGGAAGTGATAAAGATATTCAAGATGGAAGATTCCAAACTAGTTGGAACACCTATGGCTATCGGATGTAAGCTGACAAAAGAAGACAAATCTAATGAGGTAAATCAGACCTTATATAGATCAATGATTAGCAAACTGTTGTATGTTGTTCACACCAGACCAGATATAGCACACGTAGTTGGAATTGTTGCAAGATTCTATTCTAATCCCAAAGAATCACATATGACTGTTGTCAAAAGAATTCTTAGATATCTGAAGAACACCGAGGACTATGGATTATGGTACAAAAGAGAAGGAAAATTTGAGCTACAAGTCTATATAGATGTTGATTGGGCTGGAAAAATTGATGACCGAAAGAGCACAACTGGAGGAGCATTCTTCATGGGTGACAGACTTGTCACATGGATCAGCAAGAAGCAAGGATGCATCTCTCATTCTACTGCAGAAGCAGAGTATGTTGATGCTACTGCAAATTGCTCCAATATTGCATGGATTAAACAATTGCTGGAAGGTATGAATATGAAGATCATTGAAATAGTAATTATCTATTGTGATAATGCCAGTGCAATAAATATTTCTAAGAATCTAGTCATGCATGCTAAGACTAAGCATATTCTTATCAAATATAACTATCTAAGAGAACAAGTGTAAGAAAAAGAAGTGACACTGGAATATGTTCAATCAAAGGAATAGTTAGCTGACATATTCACCAAGCCATTACCAAAGGATACTTTTGAGTACCTAAGATAGAGACTAGGTGTCCAACCCTTGTCTATCGGTCAGTAATCTGACTAGGAGGTTGCATCAGCCTATACCAAATCTGAAGATCAGTCATGTTGATACAAACACTAAGATGAACAACAAAAGATATATATGTACATAGCAAGGTATATATTTGCATCGAAAACCAGAGACATTGTATTGCTGATGGATAGGAAAATTCAAGGAATATATTATGCAAAGGAATGGAACATGATATAGATGATAAAACAAGGAGAAGTATGTTTGTTTGGCATTATTCTTAAAGGGAGAGATGGTCTCATTATCATCAGGGAGAGATTTCCTTTATCATACAACGGGAGAGATGATCTCATTATCAAAAGGAGAGATGATTCCATATCACATAAAGGGAGAGATATGATAAAGAGAGAGATTATATCATTATCCATGAAGAGAAGTTCCTAAGAATCAAAAAGAAAGAGTTAATCAATATTATAAGGGAAAGAAATTGATTACACATGAAATATCCATCTAAGGGAGAGAGTTCAAAAAAATAGAAAGATTGTTGTCAAAGGAAAAAGAGATTACCAAGAAAAGTAACTATCAGGAAGAGAACATATTAGAACAAAGATATCAAATGATACATCTATCCATTGAAGGGATTGAAGATTTAAGACAAACCACTCTGCAAGAAACATATCTAAGCTATTTGAGCTTACCAAGAGCTAGAAATTTGTAATAGTTACATTAGGAAAGCTTGATGAAACTGTATATTTCATATTTTATTAGTGATAGTATAGTATAATAATGTAGTATGTTTTCATCAATGCCAAAGGGAGATATTGATGACATGTAACTGATTGAATATTTGAAGATGTTAAGTTGATCACCAAAATGTAGAAAGATAATGCAAGACATTAAATCAGTTAATGGATTGTATTGTCATTGATGTCAACTTGATATAATCTAATCATTTATAATCAAAGTGTCATTGACTTCAGAGAATCAGAAAAATAAAGATTATGCTTTATGTAATGCATAAAAGACAAGTATTCACTATGTGACTACAAACACCAGTGGTCAGTGAAACCCGATGGATAGAGATCACTGATAGTCAAGTCATAGAGATGCCCAAGCAAGAACACCGATGAGCATTACCGACGAGCAGAATCACAAGTATACCCGATGGCCAGAAACATAGTGTAAACCGATGGAGAAGCCTGAGGAGAACTTGAGTGTTGACCAACGCTATCAGAGAGTTAAACATCAAAAATAACTGGAGTTCAGAAATGAGAAAATATCTAGCTAGCAAAGCTAAATATTGAATTAACTGGTAGTTATCATTGTTTTCATCGACAAGATAAGCCAGAGATAAGTAATGGATTTAAAGTTGTTTTGTCCAATTGGAAAGAAGATCGCAAAGAGATAAAATAGGAGTTTTTCTTTAAATATGATTGGAAAGGATTGTGGCTCACACCAAGCTCAAGAAAATCAAGAACCTAACAATGGTGATATCATGTCTATTTAAGAGACAAACTTGAATCATTACGGATCAAGGGGAGTGAATGAAAAAGAGGATGCTAAGGAGAAACTGATGAAGAGAAACTTCATACAGTTCTGATCAACAAGTTGAGGAAGAGATAAAGTTTTCTATGGACACTAAGCAACAAAGCACAACATCACCGAGAAGAATCAAAGTGGAGCAAAGGTATAAATAGAGTTATATTGACCAGAATAGTTTTATGAGATTACAATAGATCTGAAAATATGCAAATATAAGTTGTACATGTGAACAAATCATACTATTTCAGTTTAACCATTGATATAGAAAATCTCTTAACCGAGTGGGATTTAAAGATCCTTTCTATATTGAGATACATCCCAACGAGTATCAAAAATTTTGATCATGAAGATATCATGAGATGCCAGATACCTATTGATAGGCCAAGTGACTATTTGATCAAGGATGGTAGCATAGAGATGCCCGATATCATGTGACAAACTAAACTTTTAAATCCTCTAACAAGGTCATACCTAACAATGTGTTTGTAACCTTTAACAAGGTTGGCTCTTCACCAAGCTCACTTCAGAAGAGTGAAAAATTTTGGGTTTCCGGTCCCAAATGGTTTTTCCCTTAACAGGGTTTCCATGTTAAAAATCCATGTTTAAATGTGTCTATGAGTAATTACTTTGGTGTTTTGCATTACACATAACTTAATTGGATTGATTAGTATACACTAATTAATTACTATCTTTCAGAAAATTAACAGAATGCTTTTTCACTATACATACAGTAGAAGGTTTTACAAAGCATTCCGACCAGTAGTAATTTGATAAAAGTATTTGGAGGAATTCATCTTATAGGTCTGAAGATAACTAGAGGCTTAATACTGTGGTACTAAGTTTTAAGGGTTGATTATTGGAATAATTTTGAGGCCACTGATTCACCCCCCCCCCTTAGTTATTACTAACATGATTGTTGTGGAGAATTAAATGAGCATTTAATAAATGTTTAACCATTTTTATGTATGGATTCAAGAAGGATTTTTAGGATGTATTCTACAAAGTAGATGAAAATCAAAATTTTGGAAGGATTTGTTGGATCTGACCAAACACTAAGATCTACAGTGATTATTAAGCGACAAAGGATCTAGCTACCTGATCAGAGAGGTATAAGAATAACCTAATTTAAGGTTATGTGTGTAGAGGTTAAATTGGTTGATTGGAAAATCTAATCAAAAGGTAGAGAAGGATGAGTAGAGCATAACAGGACTGCACAATGGTGATTTCTTGATGGATTTCCAAGCAGATCTGAGTGATAGAGATGACAATGAATGCCAATCAGTGAATTAGCATTTGAGAAAAAGTGGATATGTATTTTCAAACTGAGTTGTATGTTTCAGATCACATTATTGTTACTTTCTAATCATTGTATCAGTGCAAAATCATTTTAAACAAGGTTGACCTAACAGTCATATTGTAAATCCTTTAATCAAGGTGACATTCTAATGGAATGCTCTAAGTCCTCTAACAAGGCTCACTTTTAATAGGGTGATTAAATCCTTTAACAGGGTCACATTTAACAGTGTGTATTGTAACCTTAAATAGGGTTGGCTCTTCACAGAGCTCACTTTAGAAGAGTTAAAATTGGTAGCATGTTACTGGTGGTTTTTCCCATATTGGGTTTCCACGTTAAATATCGGTGTTATACTTGTGTGAATTTTATTTGATGTGTTGTATTGTTAAGAGTTTTATATTATGCAAGTTGATTACTTCATGATAGTGAAATGCAAGTTTATGTTACTGATTATATGCTACAGAGACCGAGTGGATTACTGAGTGGATCTGAGTCGGTTAAAGTGTTTAAAATTTCAATTGGTACATCTGGACCTAGGATAACTAATTACCCCCCCCCCCCCCCCCCCCNCTAATTACCCCCCCCCCCCCCACCTCTTCTCATTTATCATGAATCATTCTAACACATTAGATTCATCATTTGTGACTCCTTCATCAACAACAGAGTAACATTTCTTTGCAAGAGTAGGTTTGTTATTCTTAAATTAGGGACCCTTTCCATACATCTAGATGCAAAATTTCCTATCTTATTTTATGAAAAGAACTTAAGGGGAATTTTTCCTTTATACTTACCAGAACCTTTTTGGAAATTTTCTATCAATTAATGCTTCTAAATATTGAAGTATTATTTCCTCTTCTTCAAACTCTTTTACCTCTTTCTCATATCTAGAAAATCTTCTTGGGGATCCTTCTCTTGGATTAGATCTTTTCTTGTCTCTTCCAGAAAAAATAGATTTTAATGTTGATTCCACCTTAGGTAATGCACCACCAAATTCATTTACCTAAAAAGAAGTAAGCTTACCAACTAATTTTCCTCTTTTTACATTTTTAACTATCTAAATCTCATCAATAGCTGCAACTTTGTATTTATGCAGGAGGCAGGGATCTCATCATTTTAGAAACAATCTCTTCCTCTTCCAAAGTACCTCCAACACACCTAAACGAACACACCACCTCATACACCCTAAGCATGAAAGAGGCAATATTTTAATCTTCACTCATCTTCACGACTTCATAGTTTCCCTTAAAAATTTGTACCTTCACTTCCTTATCTCTTTCATACAAGGTCTGCAACTTCTCCCAAATCTCATTAGTCATCTCCAATTCCATGAAATTTTTCATTTCAACATCAGTCAAGGCACTCAACAAAGCTTCCTTTTCTCTGATATTTTATTTGGAATCCTTGACCTCATTTGGAATAGTAGGGTTTGCAGGAGTAGTATAGGATGACTTTTTAATCTTCGAACAATCTTCATCAATGCATTTGAGATGAACTATCATGCAACTCTTCAATAAAGAGTACTTGGTGCCATCAAACCTTGGACTATCATTCTTATAGGTTTTCATCTTAGGATCATCCTCAAGCTATTAGGCTTTATCCAAGGAACAAAGCTATGATACCAATTATAGGAAATATTACAGCAAGCAACTAGGGGGGATGAATTAGTTGTTCCAAAGTGTCAAAACTTCAAAAACTCTTAAACCTTGAAGCCCGTATTTCTTACCTCAATGAATTAAACTTGCATGCAGAAATCAAAAATGCATCCACAACACATAACACAAGGATTTTTATCATGAAACCCTTGTTAAGGGAAAAACCATGGTGGGGTTGATACCCACAATAAGAATATACCTTGTTAGAAGTATAACTTATTGAAAATTATGTATGCACATGCATTTAGGCACACTTCCTAGAGCTCACAATTCAAATACAAAAGGACTATAACCCTAGGAAGGATCACTACCTTACAAGATCACTACAGTGATTAAACTAAATATTTTGAACTATATAATGGCATCTACCCTATGTTTGTGTCATTTCTAATGAAGTACAATCAAATCTCTATTAAAATCCTCTCTGCAACCTACAGACGAGTGATTCTACCCTCAACATATATGCACCCTTGATCTCTTAAAAATTCCACACATCTACGACACCATATTTTTCCCTAAATATATGCAATTTATAAACCTTGACAAATAAACAAGGTTCTCTCAACCTTAATTTCAAAATCCAATTCCACCCGCCAAATATGAAAATTCAAATCCATGTTTTCCTGCCAAAACATAGCAAAAACCCTTATCAACAACCTCGAGCACATAACACGGCCAAAAATCACACCTTGAACTTCCATAAAAAAATTTACTAATCATATCGGCCAAGAACATAAATAAAATTACTATCGACTAAAAAATCCTTCATAACCAATCACCACAATCGATGTAGACCACCAACTCAACATGCACATAATCCAAGAACATCCATAGGCATCATGAATAACACAAATACATCTGAACTCATCCAAGTCATTGGATTTGTCAGCATCTCTAATGCCAAACCTCAAGAACATTATCAATACCCTCTTATACACTTGAAAAATGCCTTACAGGCCTCTAGACCATGAACCTTCTGAATTGAGGACACATCAGAATGTCCCAAACATACATTGAGATGTGCAAAGAAAAATATCATCGTGGATGTTCACACCGAACCTATTTCAGCCACATTTTCAACACTGGCGGACAGTGTAAGAGCTAGTCACCATTCACGACCTCATAACATATCTAAATCATCATGTGCACCTCTATAACTTGACATAAACCAAGTAAAGACTATCTAAAACATCTCCTGGCATCCGTGACCACTTATCTTCAATAATTGTGCCTCACTGGACCTCTAAGCATACTGCACCACTATCCAAATTATCAAACAGATATGTTGACATCAATGACAACACATCCAACAAATATGTCTTCCAGTACATATGTGCATTTTCCCAACAAAATGAACTTTGAAATGTAAGCTTAGTTGATGGATTTTTATATTTTACACCTAATGTCTTCTAAGATAAAGAACCAACCACATCATCAAACTTTGGTTTTGATATAATACTACTAGTTATCATGACCATGTTGTACCATGTATCAATAAAAGAATATAGGATAATTAGCACTGATCTTTCATATGCATCTTCACATCTACAATGTTGAAGGAATTCATGTGATCTATCATAGAGTATATATCACTTAACCTTAAGAAAATTTCTTCCATAGAAATAAAACATTTGTGAGAGACTATATCTTACAAAATAAATTCTCAATCATTCTAGGTATATATCTCATTTGATATGTTTAGAAGCACTAGATCTATAAATAAATGTCAATTCATGCCCCTTGCCTTCATATCAAGTATTATATGATCTTCACCTTTCATACTTAAGGGTTTCTAGCTAGTACTTATATCCCAAAAGAATCTATTAATAAGACAATCCACTATTTGAGCTTTCAAACCTAAAAGTTAGTTCTAGTAAATTTTTTAACATATGTTTTACGCTTGTTTTCCATAGTTACTCTTAAAAGTGACATCACATTACAAAGATCTCTCATGGAAGATTTAATAACATCATCATATTTTTCCATAGATCTATGAGGTTGATCAAGCTTAAATACAAGTAAAATGAAAATGAATAATTCTCACTCATTTTAAAAACATGAACAAAGCAACAAAGTAAGATATATAAAATTTCAGCAAGATAACTATGGTAAACATGTGATACATCCTATGAAAACACTCGTAAGGGGGAAAAATCATCCTTTAAAGCACACCCAAAATGTATTAATCTTTAAACATATTACAATACGCTCCCTAAGATATGTTTTAATGAGGAATGCTTTAAATCTGGAGAAATTCTATCAACATAATCTAACATAAAACTAATTGTCAAATCTTTATCCCAAGTCCTCTATACATACATGCAATTATAAATAAATGCATATACACATATATGCATGTGCGCACTTAAACACACAAATACAAGACCCAAGAAAGTGTCAATGCATTTTCAAAACCATGGGTTTAAAACAATGAACCAGTTCTTTCTCCAACTAGCCCAATTTATATATATGGAGTCCCCTCCAAAAGTAACATCTCCTAAACGAAATTCCCAAGTTTGTTATTTGACTCTTATTGCCCAAAGGGATCCAATGTAATTTCCTAGTGCTCTAAGATGAGGAAAAAATTACTTTAAAATGTCTTATAAACAACTATTTTTAGTAAGTAAAATTTGTTAGTCATAGTCTACCTATTAACCCCCTATACAATAACTTATTTCGACCATTATAAGACCAATGACACATGGAAGAGAGTGTCAACTAAGAAATCTCAAGATTCTTTCCAAGTGAGACTCACTTTTCTATGCAAACACATTATTTTACTATACTATAAAAATATTAAACAATATAATAATATTAATATTAAAACTTAAGATGTACAACACCTAATCTTAATATGAAGAACATCATAAAAAAATCAATAATATTTAAGAATATACAACTTTATCTTCAACTAAAAAACTAAATCTGATTAATAAAATAAAACAAAGATATTAGACGGTCATAAAGACCAGCTAACCATTACCACATAAAAATCATAAACATGTGTATACAAAATAAAATAAGAAAGAAAAAAACTAATGTGATGACTGATGTATACTCCAAATCTTTCTTGATTGATATAATCTGAATGTATACTCCAAATCTTTATTTATTTATATAATCTCTGAATTTAAGTTACAATAACTTTTTTCCTTTGTCGGCAATTTATTATGATATTTTTCTGAAAAAGTGAAAAGGTCTACCTAAAATATTGCTACACTTTACCAAGTTTTGACTCGATATAAGTATTTAATTCCTCGTAAAAGTTCACTTTTTGAGGATGTAAAAGTTCTCTTTGACATGGATTGTTTTAGCAACTTACATTTTAAAAATGATTTTACTTTTACCTTTTTCAAGCGTTTACTTTCATTACTTTAATGGAACTTGAGCTTTGTGTTGCACATTTTATCATTTCATGTCATGTGAACTTTTTAATTTCTTAATACGGAACATCACAAGGTGAAGAGCTTTAAGTGGGCCTTATTCAACCATCCATGGCATGTTTCCACTCATCATGCCTCACAAAGGACAAACATGATGTTAATATTTCCCCCTCCACCTTCCATGACTAAGCCTAAGAACCAAAATCATGTTACTTCATTTGATGTAACATTGAGTTTGATATTATTATAACATTATGTAGGATTAACCTTTATTGGCTATTTGTACAAACAGGGAATGGTTTTTTATGATTATTTTCATATTAGGTTCAAGGTAGATTCTAAGATCTGATATCTTTGAAAATGTCTAAAATATTTATATGGACAAAAATTAATATAATTTGATATGTTGAATTAAAAGAAATTTAATCTTAAAATAGTTGAAGTGGTGAAACGAGAAATATTTTTTTATGTGAATGTGAAGAGTTTGGATTGGTGATTGCCTACATCCTTATCAATCCAAATCATGCAATCTTCCACCCTCCTACACACACCAAACTTTGATTTTGAATCTAGACTTCCAATCATGGTACAGAATTGGGGTAGCTCACTCTTCTTCTCACCAAACTCTTCTTGGTTGTCAATAGATATGCTAAAAATTTGCCTTAGCTTAGATGGATCTCACAAGATTGCATGTTTATAAAAATTATCTAGCTCCTTTCATCTAAATTAATGACCTAGACACATATGAATGATTCCTTTGGGTATCTTTGGTAAGGAAACCTCCCCCCACAAGAAACTTTCTTTGATATATGTTGATTGCCTATGATTTCATCCCTGTATGCTATTGAAAATATTGTTCATTCCCTTTTTAAGGATTATCAATTGAAATATATTAGATACATCTTTCTTCTAGATAACTTTGATGCTCAACTTGGTTGTATGCACACAACAAAAGATCTAACTCCTACACAAATCTATTGATAATTCAAGAAAAAAACAAACGCAAGATGATGTTTTGTGTCAAAGACAAACATCAACATGAACCATCCTTAATTACATTAGTATTTTTCCATATTGTAGTGACCCTGCATGGTTTCCTTTCACCAATAAATCTTATGCTATTGATCATGTCCTTTCTAATAGGTCCTTATTATCAAAGATACATTATCTTCAAGTTTCTTCCACACACCCTCCTATAATTTATCATTATGTCATATCATCTTGTGTTCCTTTTATTTTCCCTAGTCATTTTCAATCTTGTTAACCTTTCTAATCCACTATTCTCTATTGTGACTATCATATTGATGAATAATACGCATGCCTTCTCAAGATAAGGCTTCTCTTGATTTATTGAACACGTCATCCAACTAAGTACTTTCTTCATTTCACCTAAGTTATTCGATCATCCATGCTACATTTTTTTTACCCTATTGTTTCCCTTCCATAAATGGATATTATCCTCAAAACGACTGGTATGATGTAGATTGTTAAAATAATCCATATCTTAAGCAAGATATTATGATGCATAGACTATCTAAATCAAGGAAAAATGCATTAAAATATGTAGGAGCTTCTTCAAAATGAAAAATATGATATTTCTCTTCAATAAACATGAAACTATATTAAATAAGTTTTGTTCACCTTCAAACACTTTTGGAGAGTGTTTCTCCCAAAAAATTGAATATGTGTAACATTTAACCTTTATAATTGGATAAATAACGCATATGACATAAAATATTTCAAACGAACCATCTATTCAAGTAAACCCAAAATCTCTTCATTGAAATTTATTTTCGTATTAACTTATTCTGTGTGATATCCTTAGTCTCCAATTCAACAAATTCATGTATATTAATGTAACGTGTGGAGAAATAGAGTTCGCTAGCTTGTATAAGAAAACTAGGAAGCGATATCTCTATCCACTTTGATTACATTGAGTGGGGAGTGATCCAATAGGCTCAAAATGTTGGGTGCAAAATGGATCCAGTTGCCCCTCGTGATGATTTAAAGATTCTTATGTAATTATGGAAGGTGGACGCAAGATCTAGGACAAAGTATGACAAAATGGTGAATTTTAGCATGCATGAAAAAACAAAAAATAATAACATAGATTTCAGCAAACAATCTAAAAAGTATAGATAGCGACTTACCTTTGTATTTTTTGGTGCCTTTCCTCAATATTCTCACAAATTTTTATTTTGCATCATCTACATCGTCATTTATTTTATGTTCGTATTTTATCTTCTTACTAACTTGAAATGTAGCTTCCTTATTGACAGTATCATATTTAAATTCCCACATCTCAAAAGCGGACACTGCTCCATAAACTTGATCCAATCTATACTTGTCCATCTCAAGACACTCCTCAATAGGATATACTTTAGGTCTATAGGATTTTGGAAGTGTTGTAAGCAATTTTCTCACTATACAATAAGAAATGGTGATCAAGTGGGATCAATCCAATCTCCTATTGAACATTAGGAATATGAAACCTCCTCAATTTAAATATGATTGACAACACCTTGATGGAAGAGATGTCAATATAATATACATGCTCTAGGGTTTTCGGTTCCTTTTTCTATTTAGAATGCAGGAAAAAAGAGATAAAGAGACTATGCAAAATATCTAATTATGAACTTGATGAATCTACAAACAAGATGAAGATGAAGGTAGAAGATATTTTTTGTATCTAGAAATGAAATAGCAAGTAATTTGATACATATTTAAATTTCCAATAGTTGTGATCCTGAAAAGGCCTATAACTACTAATTTAAGTTTCTGAGACTGGTACCTGTCTGTAAACAAAATTTTAGTTGATTCTGGGAGGTACAGAATGCTTGATTCATTTTGTACCCTAGGTTTTTTACTAAAACTTTCAAGGATTTTCCGACAGATCCCGATCTTCTTAGAAAAGTTTGGGTAGTTGTGTAGCTTGTTCCTGCGCATAAAAAATGGCAAAGAAGGTTATGGAAAGGGTTTTTCCTTGGTCAAACCATTGTTTAGGCATAAACCTAAAAAATATAATGAAATTTCATAAAGGAAATATAAAATAAAAGCTAGATCTAAATAGTAAACCGCCTTATACCTTGATGGTGCAATGCCTCTTTGGATGTGATCACAAATGTTAATGCAATAGCTTGAACTCCACAAAAAATAAATGGGAATCATGAAAGATAAAAAATTTGTAATGGATGTTGTATTTTTCCACAATACTTGATGAAGAAGAAAAAGAAGAATGCTTGAAGAGTTGGATGCTTGAAGACCTTGAGAATGCTCTTGAAATCCAATTGGTTGATTAATTTCATGATAACCCTTGATGATGCTTGATATCAAAATGAGGAGAGATAGTCCACTTATATACCTCTCACTAAATTTAAGGATTCAAAATTAAGCCAGGTTGACTACGAGACCTAATTTCTCACCAAAACACTGACATAGGGCTCTAGGACAAATTTGAGCCATTTTCAGTGCATACATAATGACTAAGATGTTATGTACCTAGGTACATAATGGCTAAGACATTATGTACCTGAGTACATAACAACTAAGATGTTATAGACCTAAGAAAATATGGTGAAATTGGAATGGGAGGCCTCAAAGATAGGGAAGATGCCAGAAAATAAAGCTTCATTTATTTCAAGGTTCGAAAGGGGTAAAAATTCCAAAAATAATAACATAGGGCCTATGTAGACAAATAAATTATTGAAGAAGAAAAATAATGAAGGACCACACTTAGATATAAGGGCTTACCTTGAGTTTTGGAGAAATTGAATTAGTAGAGGACTTGTAATATTAAATTAAAGGACCGATGAGCATTAGGAGAACGTGAAATCAATGTGGGAACCCATACATACTAAAATGGGGATAAAATTAACATATATCTATAGATTCTTACTTTTTAGGATGGTACATTTATCCACCACTTTATCAAGAGTGTGAATCAACCTCATGCTTGTGTAAAGTAGAAGAAAGAGAGAGAGAGAGAGAAAAAGATGAAGATCATGGACAAATTGTAAGGAGATAAGATATCACTATGTTTAAGGGAACAAGCCCAAAACCCAAGGATCTTAACTTGTACGTCCGTGTGCAAAGACACATAAAACAAAAACAAAAAGCCTAAAGCTTACTTTAAGATTCCAATTTAGGTAGTTTAAGAGACCTCAGTAAACAAAATGTCTCAAACACTAGTATCACCCTCATAAAGCTATTAAAATGGAAAAAAAATTCACATAAAAAGGGTGATATAACACATCAAAAATAAGACAAGACCCCATGATCCAATCAAATAGAAAAGTGAGTTATGCTATGGAATCATGGAGAAGAGAAAAGGACAATCATGGATGACATTGTTAGAGTAATAGTCTATCGGGGTTACTAATTTAAATCATTATGATCTAATTAGTAACTTCCCTATTCACTCTAGTTTGCTTCAGCTAACCTTAGGCAGTTTCTATTTTGTTAGAGTTTCCCTTTTAGGGTTTTGTGATTCCTTTATAAGGAATCACCTCTTTGTATTTCGTAAGGAGATAGTTTTTGTAAATCATTATTGTTGAATATAGAAATCATTTCTGTCAACATGGTTTTCCTGTCTCTGGCCTATCGGCCGCCATAGCTTTCTGGATCCTTCTCTCTTCTGTCTGCTTCTTCTTCTTCGTAATAGTCTTTGCATGCAGGCGATCTTGGTTGTATTGATGTTCATCAATCCCAACATGGTATCAGAGCCGCCCTGCTGCTGTCTGGTTTGAAGATGTTTGAAGCCGTGATTCGAAGAAGTCAGTCTTAGCCTCTCTGGGGTTTTTTTTTGTGAGTTCTAAGGAGGCGTTATTTTTTGGAGCCGTTTGAGACGAAAAGGACTCCACCATTGCGTTCAGAAGGCCCGGGAGAGTCAAAATCATATAAGACTCGACCTATTTGGCCTCCAGAGCATCTGGAAAAAATTTCTGCCCTTCTACGGCCGTACGGCACGAGTTTCAAGGCAAAAAACATGAAAAAATTATTTAAAAACGTGTTTGTTTTGGCATTCCAGGGCGCGCCACCACCGCGCCACCCCGGCGCCACCCCGCCGCCGCCTCAGCCGGCCCGGCCCGGCCCGCGCCCGGCCCTCCCACCGGCCGCCACAGCGACACCGGTGGTGCTCCGCAGCGGAGCCACCCACCGACCGCCGCCGCGCCACCGGTCGGCCACCGGCCCGCAGCCCCTCTGCGTAGGCTGACGTCACCAGTGACGTCAGCAGCCGGAAAAGTACTTTTCCGGCCAGTTTCAAATTTTTCCGGCGAGTTTTGAATTTTCTGACCGCCGTTAAATTTTTCCTGTGATGACGTCATGCTGACGTCAGCGAAAGGTTTGTGACGGTCAAACGGCCGTCAAATTTTTTGCCGTCACTGGTTTTTTCCAGAGTGCTCTTTATTTGGACCTCCTGTCACGTTTTTGGCCATAACTTGGGCATCCGGTATCGTTTTTCAGAAAATGAAATATCACCGGAAAGGTGTTTCCGAGCCAGACGTGATGGTGCTGGTCTTATAGCTTTCTAGATCCTTCTCTCTTCTGTCTGCTTCTTCTTCTTCGTAATATTCTTTGCATGCAGGTGATCTTGGTTGTATTGATGTTCATCAATCCCAACAGACATAGGCTATTCATTTGTGTTGTGCTAGGTTATCCATGAGAGAGAAGAGAGGAGAGGGGGAAATGGTCTAGAAAATCATGTTATTTGAGTTACACCAATCAAAAAGAATTTAAAGAGAGAGTAGATGGTCTAGGGCATGTCAGTCAACTCATAAAATAATTATACAAATGAGAGATTGAATAGTCTATCAAATTGTGTTTTATTATTCAACCCATGAAAAGGATAGGTCAAATGGTCTAGCAAATTATGTTACGATATTCAACCAATACTAAAAAATGTATGGAAAGGATAGGTCAAATGGGCTAGCAAATAGTGTTACACTAATTCAACCAATCCTAAGGATAACCAAGGAAAGCATTGTATCCAAGGAAATCCACCAAAAATATACAAAGAAGAGTTATCTATCCCTAGAAAGTTGTATTATGCTAGTGTACTCTACCTAACATGATTAAAGAAAATAAAATGTGTAATAAGGAGGTCATATATTCCCCCCCTTAAGATGGAAAAATAGGGTTATTTTGACATCTTTAGGAAAAGAGGAACAAGGATAAAGCACCTTTAACAACAAGGAGGTATCCCACAAGCAACACCTAGTCCAATCCAAAGAGGTCACAGCTCCTATGAGGTCAAGGAAGGGATGAATACAAAGAGATACCAAGAGAAAAGTGTAAAGGGGTCCTTTTTAAGGA
The DNA here is from genome assembly GCA_018584345.1 of Thuja plicata. Classification (NCBI taxonomy): domain Eukaryota; kingdom Viridiplantae; phylum Streptophyta; class Pinopsida; order Cupressales; family Cupressaceae; genus Thuja; species Thuja plicata. The sequence goes on from MU224422.1 coordinate 5,494,448, forward strand.
TGCTAAAAAGAGACCTTGAACAAGAAGGAAAGAACTCACACCTTCCACACTGGTAGGTAAAAGGATTATTGAGGACAAATGACACAATTTTATCCCCCAAGGGATTTATTTACCATGGATACCCAAGTACAAATGAAAAAGAGGTTATGATCAAGGATACATACCTCTTATATAAGAGAGAATCCCTAATTTAAACAAACAATTATATGTAAGATTGGATATCAAATAATAAAAAATGCCACTTAACCAAGGGAAAAGTGGATCCTTAAGAAAAGGATGAGAGATTTACACACTGCCCTTGCCACCCAAGCGTAGAGGCAAGAATGAGAATAAGGAGGACTATTATGTTGCTCAAAAAGTATGATCACACTTGAAATTCTACAACCATGAATTGTTTTAGCAACTTACATTTTAAAAGTGATTACTTTCACCTTTTTCAAGTGTTTACTTTCATTACTTTAATGGAACTTGAGCTTTGTGTTGCACATTTTATCATTTCATGTCATGTGAACTTTTTAATTTCTTAATACAGAACATCACAAGGTGAAGAGCTTTAAGTGGGCCTTATTCAACCATCCATGGCATGTTTCCACTCATCATACCTCACAAAGGACAAACATGATGTTAATATTTCCCCTTCCACCTTCCATGACTAAGCCTAAGAACCAAAATCATGTTACTTCATTTGATGTAACATTGAGTTTGATATTATTATAACATTATGTAGGATTAACCTTTATTGGCTATTTGTACAAAGAGGGAATGGTTTTTTATGATGGTTTTCATATTAGGTTCAAGGTAGATTCTAAGTTTTGATATCTTTGAAAATGTCTAAAATATTTATATGGTCAAAGATTACTATAATTTGATATGCTGAATTAAAAGAGATTTAATCTAAAATAGTTGAAGTGGGGAAACAAGAGAAATATTTTTTTATGTGAATGTGAAGAGTTTGGATTGGTGATTCCCTACATCCTTATCAATCCAAATCATGCAATCTTCCACCCTCCTCCACACACCAAACTTTGATTTTGAATCTAGACTTCCAATCATGGTATAGAATTGGGATAGCTCACTCTTCTTCTCACCAATCTCTTAAATGAATTTGAATCCTAAATACAACATTATTTCTTTTTAAAACATATAAGATTAATGTCACTTCATATTTCCTTATGCTATTCTTGGTTGTCAATAGATGTGTTAAAAATTAGCCCTAGCTTAGATGCATCTCACAAGATTGCATGTTTATAAAATTATCTAGCTCATATCTAAATTAATGACCTTCACACATATGAATGATTCCTTTGGGTATCTTTGGTAAGGAAACCTCCCCCCACAAGAAACTTACTTTGATATATGTTGATTTCTTCTAATTTCATCACCGTATCTTTGGTAAGGAAACCTCCCCCCACAAGAAACTTACTTTGATATATGTTGATTTCCTCTAATTTCATCACCTTATGCTATTGAAAATATTATTCATTCCCTTTTTAAGGATTATAAATTGAAATATATTAGATACATCTTTCTTCTAGATAATGTTGATGCCCAACTTGGTTGTATGCACACTACAAAAGATATAACTTCTAAACAAATCTATTGATAATTCAAGAAATAAACAAATGGGAGATGATGTTTTGTATCAAAGAGAAACATCAACATGAACCGTCCTAATTTACATTAGTATTTTTTCATTTTGTAGTGACCCTGCATGGTTTCCTTTCACCAATAAATCTTATGCTATTGAGTATGTCCTTTTATCATGCCCAAATTTCACGACCAAAACACAACAAATATTTTTTTGAAGAGCATAATAATGTAGTGTTGAATTACAGTTGTGAGTTTTCTAAAGTTTTCTAAACCAACTTCTATGTTTGCTACATTAATGAAGAAGGTTGTGTAAATAGGTAAGCTGCTAAACTTACAATTAGGGTCAAGGGGAATCATGACCACATGTCAACATCCCTCAACCCCTTTGATAAGTTTCTAAGTTTAATTTGTTAAATCACCTAATAGGTTCTTTGCCCCTAATTGCATCTTTGAGAAAGGAATTAACTATTAAATAGTTAACCATCTCGCTATACTACGTTTCCCTTTAGAGTAGGCATCTTAATTATCATTCCATATAACATTAATAAAGTTGGTATAATTTAATTTAATTACTCTTGTAGTAGAGTTTGAAGATGAGAGAATTAATTACTATAATTGCTTTACAAGATTAACGTGGCATTGCTGATAAATTTTCTCCCCTATCAAGTATCATATTAAAGTCCAATCTTCAATTAATTCATCTGATTTAAAATACTAATATTTATTATTTCATTGGTTCCTAAAATTAGATTAATTTAACCTTTCAACTATATAGTTGTTATATCCCCCAATCAATAATATAGTTCACAATGTTAAAAAAGTGTTTCATTGTTCCTTATTAAAAGAAAATATAATTATATTTATCTAAAAACTAATCGTATAATATTACTCATTAATTACAACCCATGATATGTCACTGGTCATAAAAATAACTTGATTATCTATTTCAAAAATTGACATAATAATCGGCCTTAAGAAGACCCTTTATTAAAATCTCTTTAATTTGCATCTAGAAGAATTAACTAACATTTTAATGCATTTGCAAGAGTGTTATTAATTAACTAATTTAAATAGATTTAATATCTCCTCAAATTAAATTAATAATAATCCCATGTGGTCAATTTATTTTTAACTAGTCACTACTTTTATAATCCAATACTTTAATTTATTTCAATTTTCTGTCCTAAGGATTTATGTTAGGAATAAGGTGTCTCAACCTTGGATAATTCCTATTCTTATTATTTGTTTTGTAAAATGTATTCCTTGAAAATAATGTAATTAAGTGTGAGTGTACATGTCTAGTTGGCATGTTGATGTCTCACTCCACTTGATGTGTCAGCATCTTGAATTGTGTGTAAGGAGATCATGGCTGAAACGATTATGATGGATTCCTATGACACGTAAGAGCTATTTCTAGAAGATTCAATGATGGATGAAGACATGCAATGACATGTGGCAACTGATAAAGTTGAGTACTATACACTTTTCCACAATCGTAAAACCCTAATACAGCTATCTTTGGAAGTTGCCCTAAAAAATGAAAGCGCATGATATAAGCGTTTTTACGGTTGCAGATAGATATAGAAAAAAGAGCATATTGTTGGTATGATCTGGTGCTACTGGATTTTTCTTTGTGGGTCGATTGTCTCCTGAAAGAACTTGTATTGCAAGTGTGTTGTAACCGTTGTGTTGAAGATAATACATTGTGCAGGTTTTGGAGTGCTGGGGTTTTTTACCGAAAGGTTTTCCCCAGGGTAAATCATTGTGTCATTCTCTATTTTCTGTATGCATGGTATATGGCTGAAATATCTTTGTTAAATTAGTTAACGAATCTGAAATTGTAAGGATTTAAAAGAATTTGCACAATACTTTCCTTTAGAGATTAGTGTAGGAAGTTGTTTCCGCACCTGAGTTTCCTAACAATTTAATCGTTATCTAACAAAAACCTAATAGATAATATGATGTTCATTATTTTAAATTGTAAATGTGTCTTATCAACAAACTGAAACAACTGAATTAAAAAGCTCCATATTTAACAAGTTGATTTTAGAACCATTAACTCATTTATTAAATCCAAGTTACCCCAAGAATAATTCCCTCCTAAACCCAATTTTGAAATTCTATTTAAACTTTATTTTGAATGCCCACATGCACAATCCCTAACCCTAATTTTTAAATTAGGTTTAAGGTCAATTTTCAACAACCCAAAATGAAGTCATTCTTCTTCCATTTACCTTTCCTTCTCTCTCTCTTTACAACCCTAGTTCTTTGTTCTTCTCTAGATTTTAGCTGCAGGTTTTGAAGGAATGATAGAAGTCATGGGAGAGTTATGTATATATATTCTTATGTATAAATATATATACAATAGCTGGTATATAAATTTATATACAAAAATTTATATACATATTCATTTTCTCAAATATAATACTTCTTTGTTTGCAGGTTTTGCATAGGACTACGATTTTATTTTATTTGCAAAATGTATTTTTTTTCTTAAGCACAAGTCGCGGGGGGTTTTGTTTTTAAATTTATTGGTAGTGACTACATTTTATTAAGTGGCAGGGGGTTGTGTTTATATATTGAATGGGGTGCATGGCATTGAGATGGGGGAGGGGTATGGAGAGGGGGCAAGGCCCACCCTCCGCCCTGTGGTGGCATCGCCCCCATGGCCCTTCACAGTCGGTGGCTCAGCCGCCGCTGTGGTGGCAGTCGCGATGCCTGCGTCCACCACAAGCGGGGGGAGGGGAGGCCACCCTGCCTTCTATAAATCTTGAGGGGGGTGGGCTATACCCAACCTCCCCCAATATTTTTTTTAAGTTTTTTTAAAAATAGCGTTTTAAAATAAAAGAAAACAAAGCGTTTCGATTTCAATAGTATTTATTTAAGAAGCTGTGTGTGTGTGTGTACATATATATACATATATGTATATATGTATATATGTATATGTATATGTATATGTATATGTATATAGATATATATATATATGTATATATATTTGTATTTATATATATATAACTAATCTCTGCATTAATACAAAATTTATAAAATGACAAAATAATAGAAATGACATAATATAAATATATATATATATATATAT
>MU224422.1:5499221-5529769 GCA_018584345.1 Thuja plicata
GGGAACTTAGAATGTAAATAAATATAATGTGTATATATATATATATATATATATATAAACTAATCTTTATATATATATATGAGGAGCATTTAGATTTTTTTTTAAAAAGGGAACTTAGAATGTAAATAAATATAATGTGTGTATATATATATATATATATATGTAAAAGAGGGTTTTACATATACATGTTAGAATAACTGAAAGGGGGGGTGAATCAGTGGCCTCAAACATAATTCTAATAATTCCAACCAAAACTTATATCAAAAATATAATACCTTCAGTTATCTTTCAGTCCTACAAGATGTATGCCTTATGTAATTTTATCAAATATATACTACTCAGTGAATATACTATTTATCTTTTCTTAGCCTTTACCGAATGGCAGTAATTAAACTTAGTGTTTACTGACCTATCCTTTTTTAATAATGTGTAAAGAAAAACATCAAAGAAATGAACCATATACACATTTGACACATGGATTTGTAATGTGGAAACCTTGTTAAGGGAAAAACCACTTGGAACCGGTAACCAAAAATTTTCACTCTTCTAAAGTGAGCTCAGTGAAGAGCCAACCCTGTTAAAGGTTACAAACACACTGTTAAGTGCGACCTTGTTAGAGGATTCAAAACTAATAGTTTATCATTTGACCTAGCATTCACTGTGCTGTCAAAATGAAAACCTTTTGATACTCTTGAGTATCTCAATACATTAAGGATGGTTAAATCCCACTCGGTTAAGAGATTTTCTGAATCAATGGTTAAACTAAAACAATAAATGATTTGTTCAATAATACAACTCTAACTTGCAGATTTTCAGATCTATTATTCGTCCATAATACCTCTCTGATCAATGTTCTCTTCAATTCCTTTTCTCCCCTTCTTTCTTCTTTCTGCTCGGTGAATGATCTTGCTTATGTTGCTCGGTGTCTGCAGAATTTCTTTGGCTATGTTCCTCAGTTTGTATGATCATATCTGCATGAAGACTTCTATCTTCACCATAATTATATTTAGCATTCCTCCCTTCATAATGAATTACTTGTCTCTCTATATAGACATGATTTCAACGTTCAATGTCCTTATCTTTCTTTTTCTTGACGTAGATTGCTTCTTGATCTGCAAATCTTGTCATGCATTGCTTTTATCTTTAAAGATTTGCTTTAGTTTTATTCTGTAGATTTCTCCTTGACAACTATGAATAAAACTATATTTAAACCTTCTTCTTATCCTTAGTTCAACTGTTTGATGAAAATAAAACAATCAATCAATTAACTCTAAATATAGCTCTGTCAGCTAAGTAGTTTTGTCATTTTCTAACTCCAGTTGATTTTGGTCATCAACTCTTAGTTTTCTTGATAACACTTTCTCAGGTACTCCTGATCTTAGGTACCACTATATCTCTTAGGTAACACTGTCCATCAGGCAACACTCTAAACTTCTCGGGGTTCACTTTTCTCAGGTAACCCTGTCACTCGGTGTATACCTTTACCGACAACAAAAACTTTGTCTCTTTAGATCTTCAAGTGTTGTGACAATATGTGTATGAGAAATCATTACATATTACATTGACATCAATGACAATACAATACATTAACTGATTTAATGTCTTGCATTTACTTTCTACAGCTTGGTGATCATCAACTTTATCACCTTCAAACATTCAATCAGTTATAGTTTATCAATCTCTCCCTTTTGCATTGATGGAAACATATTATCAACACAAAATGAAATATGCCATAACATACCAAACTTATTGTTCTATAGCTAATTCAAATATAAGACTCTCGATAAGCTCTTCTAGCTTAGATTTGATTCTTACAGAGTGATTTTCCTTTCTTCATTCCCTTCACTGGATAGGTGTAGCAATTATGTCTTCTTCTTTAGTCTCTCCCTTTGTTGTAGAATTTCTTCTCCCTTTTTTAGATAGATATGCAGTGTGAACTTTTCTCCAATTCTCTCCCTTGGATGGATGGTTGTTTCTTTGAATAATTCTCTTCATCATCATTGGATCTTTCTCTCCCTTTGTAGAAAATTTGTTCTCTAATCTTTTCTCTCCCTTTGACTGATGTTCTTCTCCCTTATGGATATTTCATTTAATCTCTCTCCCTTTGTATGATCATAATATGATATTTCATTACTGGATATCTCTCTCCCTTTGACATAAATGCCAAACAAAATAATATCATTGAATATCTCTCTCCATCACCAAAGCAACTCTGTAGTAGCCAACAATATCTCTATTGTGTAGTTCAAAAAAGTACCTTCTTGTATTGATATGTCATTGCAGTCCATTTCTAAGCTTGCATCAACATGATTGATCTTCTGATAATGTGTAGGCTGATGCAGCCTCCTAGTCAGCTTAGTGACCAGTAGACAAGGGTCAGACCCCTAGTCTCTTCCTTAGGTACTCAAATGTATCTTTGGGTAATGGTTTTGTGAATATGTCTGCTAAATGTTCTTTGGATTGTACATATTCCAGTATTACCTCTTTCTCTTGTACTTATTCCCTCAAGTAATGGTACTTAATAGCTATGTGCTTTGTCTTAGCATGCATCATAGGGTTCTTTGAAATGTTGATAGCACTTGTATTATCACAATATATAATTACTAGGTCAAGAATTTCCATATTCATACCTTTTAGCAATTGTTTGATCCATGCAATGTTAGAGAAATTTTTAGCAACAACCACATATTCTGCTTCTATAGTTGATTGTGATGTGCATCATTGCTTTTTACTTATCCATGTGACAAGTCTGTCACCCATAAATAATGCTCCTCTTGTTGTGCTCTTTCTATCATCTATGTTTCCAACCCAATCAGCATCAGTATAAACTTGTAGCTCAAATTTGCCTTATTTATTATACCACAAATCATAGTCTTTGGTATTCTTTAGATGTCTCAGAATTCTTTTGACAGCAGTCATGTGTGATTCCTTGGGATTAGCAGAGAATCTTGCAACTATTCCAACTGCATGTGCTATATCTAGTCTAGTATGTACAATGTACATTAGTTTGCCAATCATAGATCTATATGAGGTATGATTTACCTCAGTTGTCTTGTCTTCCTTTGTCAATTTGCATCTGGTTGCCATAGGTGTTCCAACTGGTTTGGAGTCCACCATTTTGAATATCTTCAGAAATTATTTGATGTATTTGGATTGTGTGATGTAGATGCCTTCATCCTGTTGTAGAATCTATAGACCAAGAAAAAATTGATCTCTCCAAACATTGACATCTCAAATTCTTTTCTCATTTCATCAGCAAATGATTTGCATAACATAGCATTACCTCCAAATATGATATCATCAACAAATATCTCAACAATCAGAATTTTATCATTAGTATCTCCTTTCAAATACATATTATTGTTATCACTTATTCTTACAAGTCCAATACTGATGAGATAAGAGAGAATTCTTTCATACCATGCTCTTGGTTCTTGTTTCACTCCATACAAGTCTTTGTGTAGTCTACAAACCATTTTCTTCTTGTTAAGATCAATAAATCCTTCAGGTTGTTCAATGTATACCTCCTCTTCTAGTATTCCATTTAGAATTGTAGATTTTACATCCATTTGGTATACTTTGAATCCTTTAAAAGTAGCATAAGCAAGTAGAATTCTTACTCCTTCTACTCTAGCAATGGGTGAAAAGGTTTCTACAGAGTTAATACCTTATTCTTGTGCATACCCTTTGCATACCAGTCTTGCTTTGTTCCTTGCAACTTCTCCATTCTCATTTAGTTTGTTCTTGAATATCCATTTGGTACCAATGACATTTTTGTCACTCGGTCTAGGTACTAATGTCCATGTTTTTTTCTTCTCAATCTCTTCATTCATTGCACTGGCCCATTCTTGATTCTCAAGTGGAGTATTAACATATTTAGGCTCAAATTCACAAATCAAACATCTAGTGTTCAGTGACTTACTTATTGTTCTCATTCCAACTTTTTTGTCTCTAATGATCTGGTCTTGCGGATGGTGTCTTGTAACATATTTAGCAAGTAGAGGTTCAGATTTGTGTTCCTCATTCTGATCATCATATTGACCTTCATTTTGATCTTCATCATCACTCAGTTAAGCATTGTGAGCATTTTCTTGATTCTCAGTATGTGCACCATGTTGCTCGGCAGCATTGTTCTGTCGCTCAGTTGCGTTACGTTGTTGCTCGAGTAGAGTGTTAGGTTCATCAATGTAGACAAGTTTGTTGTAATCTTCCAGTTCCTTTTTGCTTTCCTCATCATTTTTCTCAGCAAACTCATCCACTTTAACATTTTCACTTTCATTGATTTTGTTCAATGACTTGTTAAGGCATTTGTAGGCTTTTCTTTTGGTAGAATATCCTATAAATATTCCTTTATCACTTTTACAGTCAATATTTCCATTTCTATCATCTTTCAATATATAAAATTGACTTCCAAAAATTCTAAAGTAACTCACATTTGGTGTGTATCCATACCATAGCTCATAAGGTGTCGTATTGGTGTCTTCAATTGAAATCGGTTTAGTGTATAGACAGCAGTACTTACAACTTCTCTCCAGAATGTTTGTGTGATGCCTTTTTCAATCATCAATGTTCTGGCACAATCAACAATTGATCTATTTCTCCTTTCAGCAATCCCATTTTTCTATGGTGTTCTCGATGCAAAAACTTGTCTTGTAATTCCATGCTCATTACAAAAGTTAGTGAATTCATCATAAATAAATTCTCCTCTATCCGATCTTAGACATTTTATTTCTTTTCCATTTATTTTTCAACTATAGCTTTATACCATTTTAACATCTTAAATGCTTCTAATTTCTCTTTTAAGAACATGACATCCATCATCCTAGAATAATCATCAACAAATAGAATGAAGTATATATCACAATAATAGCTCTTTGTTCTCATTGGTCCACATAAGTCAGTATGGACTAACTCTAGAATAACATTAGATGTGTAAGTTTTTCTCTTGAAATCAGACTTTGTCAATTTACCTTTTTGACAATTCTTGCACATGACATGGTCGGGTTTTGACATACTCGGTAAGCCTCTTACTTTTCTTTTCTTGCTTATCTTAATCATGTTGTCAAAATTCACATGACATAACCTTTTATGCCAAAACCAAATGTCTTCATTTCTAGCCAGTAAATAAGTGGTCTTAATTTCATCAAGATAGAATAGGTTACCTTTTGTTTTTTTACCATTACCGATCAACCTTCCTGTTGTTAGTAATAACTGAGAGGGGGGGTGAATCAGTGGCCTCAAAAATTAATCCTTAAATCAACCCTTTAAACTTATAACCACAAATTATATCTCAAGTTATCTTCTTTCCTACAAGATGAATGCCATGAAATACTTATATCAATTTACTGCTTGTCGGATTGCTTTGTTAATCTCTCTTCTATATGATTACCAATAAGCAGTCATCTATTTACCAAAACATAATAAATATGAAGAGTATACAGATAAATCCAGAATTAACTATGTAAGATAAAAAAAAATAGTAAAGAAATGAATCATACACACATAACACATGGATTTTTTAATGTGGCAACCCTGTTAAGGGAAAAACCACTGGGACCGATACCCCAAATTTTCACTCTTCTGAACTGAGCCCTGTTAAGAGCCAACCCTGTTAAAGGTTAGAAACACACTGTTAAGTGTGACCTTGTTAGAGGATTTTATACTTAGAGGTTTTCACTTAGTATCAGGCATCGATTGCTATCATCCTTGAATTAGCCTCTTTATTAGACTATCAATAGGTATCAGACAAGTCCAATGCTACTTTCATGAATCAACCTTTTTGGCACTCCTTGAGATGTACCTCAATATATAGAAGACTGTTAAGTCCTACTTGGTTAAGAGACTTGATGCTTCAATGGGTAAACTAAAACACTATGACCTGTTCATATTGTAACTTGAATTTTAGATTTTCATATCTATTTAAGTACATTACCTCTCTAACCTATGTATCAATTCAATCCTTGTGTTCCATAATTTCTTCTCTATGATTTTGTGATCATTGTTCATCAGTGTCTGCATAATTCCTTAGCTCTTCCTTCAGCTTGTTTGATCAGTACTACATGAATTTGTTATTCATCAGTTTCTCTTCAGCATCCTCAATTTGATTTACTCCCCTTAATCCCATTCGAAAATGAATTAAGCTTGTCTCTTATATAGACATAATATTCATTGTTTCTTGGTTCTTGATTCTTGGCATGATAAATAATCTAGCCAATTATATTTAAAGCATAACTCCTAATTTGTCTTGTAGATATCTTCTTTCCAACTGTACAAATCAGCTTTAAATCCATCACTTATCTCTGGTCAAATAAAACAAAGTAGACAACTAGTTAAGTCTATACTTAGCTCTGCCAGCTAGATATTTTATCATTTTATGAACTCTCTGTTCTGTCGGTCAACACTTAAGTTAGTTATCAGTGATAACTGACTGATCCATCGATGTGACTTCAATTTTCATCGGGATCTCTTTCCTTTTCTTCTTCGTCGGGTAACACTAAAATTCTTTCCATCGGGTTACTATATGTTTTTCTCACCGGGAAATACTGTAACTTTGCTCGTCGGTAATGTTGTTCATTTTTTCATCGGGCAACACTGTGACTTAGTTCTTTTACTCTGATCATCGGGTGCACTCTATCAATGTATACAGTCACTTAGTGAATACTTGACTTGTATGCATTACTGATAGCATAGCCTTGATTCATGAGTTCTTTGAAGTCTTTGGCAATATCTCCATGACCATACATATTATATCAAGTTGGCATCAATGACAATACAATACATAAACTGATTTAATGCCTTACATGATCATCAACTTAACATCTTCAAACATTCAACCAGTTACATGTCATCAATCTCTCCCTTTGGCATTGATGGCAACATACTATATTATCACATTATACTATTTCTAATACAATATGAAATACAACAGTTTAGATTCATCAAACTACCAATCTTTTTGTTCTGTTAACCGATAAATGTCTGACCATCGGTAAGCTTTGTTTTAGCTTAGATTTTATTCTTACAACTTTCTATCTTCTTATGTGTTGTGTTCTCTCCTTGTGTCAATTTCTCTCCCTTCACTATTCTTCTCTTTTGATGTCTTTTTCTCTTGTCAGCAACTCTCCCTTTGTATAATATTTCCATATAATCTCTCTCCCTAAGGATATAATCTCTCCCTATTGGAGTAATGTGATAATGGATAATCTCTCTCCCTTTTCTGAAGAATTTCTAGAAGGATGTGATAATATGGATATTCTCTGGCCCTTTGACAACAATGCCAAACAAAGATCTTACAAATATTTGACATTAATGTCAAGCAATCTTTTCTCTCCATCCATAATATATTCCTTGAATTTCCCTTATCCATCAGCAATACAACAATATGCTCTGGTGCTCAGTGATTATATATACCTATCTATATATTGATGTAGCTTTGAAGTTCATCCTTTTTCTTGCATCAACATGAATGATATTATGATAATATGTAGGCTGATGCAGCCTTCTAGTCAATTTAGTGACTAGTAGACAAGGGTTTGACCCCTAGTCTCTTCCTCAAGTTTTCAAATGTATCCTTGGGTATTGGCTTGGTGAAGATATTAGCTAATTGTTCTTTGGATTGCACATACTCAAGTGTCACCTCTTTTTTTTGAACTTGTTCTCTCAAGTAAGGATACTTGATGGCAATGTGTTTAGTCTTAGCATGCATGACTGGATTCTTGGAAATGTTTATTGCACTTGTATTATCACAATAGATATTCACTGGTTCTAAAATCTTCATATGCATACCTTCCAATAACTATTTAATCCATGCAATATTTGAGCAGTTTGCAGCAGCAGCAACATACTCTACCTCTGCAGTAGATTGTGAGATGCATCCTTGTTTCTTGCTGATCCATGTGACAAGTCTGTCACCCATGAAGAATTCTCCTCCACTTGTGCTCTTCTGATCATCAATATTTCCAGCCCAATCAGCGTCGATAAACACCTAAAGTTCAAATTTGCCTTCTCTTCTATACCATAAGCCATATTCCTTGGTATTCTTCAGATATCTTAGAATTCTTTTCACAGCAGTCATATGTGAATCTCTGGGATTGGCAGAGAATCTACAAACAATTCCTACTGCATGTGCAATATCTGGTCTTGTATGTACAACATACATGATTTTTCCAATCATTGATCTATACAAAGTCTTATTTACCTCTGATGACTTGTCCTCCTTTTTCAGTTTGCATCCAGTTTCCATCGGTGTTCCAACTAGTTTGGATTCTTCCATCTTGAATATTTTTAGTACTTCTTTGATGTACTTGGATTGTGTAATGAAAATACCCTCATCTTGTTGCATGATATGTAGACCAAGAAATAACTTGATCTCTCCAAACATAGACATCTCAAACTCTTTGCTCATCTCATTTGCAAATTATTTGCATTGCATATCATTGCCTCCAAATATGATGTCATCAACAAATATTTTAGCAATCAAAATATTAGCATCAGTATCTTCCTTCAAATAAAGATTACTATTTTCACTAGTCCTTACAAATCCAATACTTATAAGATAGGAATGAAGTGTTTCATACCAAGCTTGGGGTGCTTGTTTCAATCCATACAAGGATTTGTGAAGTCTGCATACCATGTCCCTCTTGTCTGGATCAAAAAACCCTTCTAGTTGTTCAATGTATACCTCTTCTTCAAGTATTCCATTCAGGAATGAAGACTTTAGATCCATTTGATATACCTTGACTCCTTTACAAGAAGCATAAGAAAGTAATATTCTTACTCCTTCTAGCCTAGCAATGGGTGCAAAGGTCTCTCCATAGTCAATTCCTTCTTCTTGTGCATACCCCTTGCATACTAGTCTTGCTTTATTTCTTGTGAATTCTCCATTCTCATTTAGCTTATTCCTGAATATCCATTTTGTACCAATGACACTCTTGTCATCTGTTCTTGGTACAGGTGTCCATGTCTTGTTTTTTTCTATCTGTTCAATCTCCTCATTCATAGCACTTATCCATTCATCATTATCTAGTGCATCATTGACAGATTTGGGTTCATAATCACAAATAAGACATCTTGTATTTAGAAACCTACTTCTAGTTCTCATACCAGCCTTTTTATCTCCAATTATTTGGTCATGTGGATGGTTCCTTCTGACATATCTTGCAATTATAGGTTCATCTCTTTGTCTACCAGCTTGATCATCATTTTGTTCATCATTCTATTCTCCATCAATTTGTGCATCATCTTGAGCAATATTCTGATCATCGGTATTTGCAGCCTGATGCTTGGGTGCAATGATCTGTTTCTTGGGAGCTTCATATTTTTGGTCAGGTAGGGTGTCAGGTTCCTCATTATAAGTGAATTTTTGGTATTCCTCTGTTTCTTTAGTGCTTTCCTTTTCATTCTTATCTACAAATTCATCTATCTTTACATTTGCACTTTCAATAATTTTGTCAGAGGCCCTATTTAGACATTGCTAAGCCTTCCTCTTGGTAGAGTACCCTAAAAATATTCCTTCATCACTCTTGGAGTCAATTTTTCCATTTCTATCATCTTTTAAGACATAACATTGACTGCCAAAATTTTTGAAAAAGCTTACATTGGGTGTGTATCCATACCATAGCTCATAAGGTGTCTTTTTGGTGTCTTTCTTCAATTGTACTATGTTCAATGTGTAAATAGAAGTATTTACAGCTTCCCTCTAGAATATTTGGGTGATTCCTTTCTCTATCATCAATGTACTTGCACAATCAACTATGGATCTATTCCTTCTTTCAGCAATTCCATTCTGTTGTGGTGTTCTTGGTGCACAGACCTATCTTTTGATTCCATGCTCATTACAAAAGTTAGTGAATTCATCTGATCTAAATTGCCCTCCTCTATCTAACCTTAAGAATTTTAACTCCTTACCACTTTGCTTCTCAACCATTGCGTTATACCATTTAAACATCTTTAATGCTTCTGATTTATCTTTTAGAAACATCACTGTCATCATTCTAGAGTAATCATCAACAAAGAGAATAAAATACCTATCTCCATAATAACTCTTTGTCCTCATAGGTCCACATAAGTCAGTATGGACTAATTCTAGAATTGCATCAGATGTATGGGTTTTGCTTTTAAAACTAGACTTTGTCATTTTACCTTTTTGACAATTCTTACACATGATGTTGTTGGGCTTGGTCATCGTCGGTAAGCCTCTGACATTTCTCTTTTTTCAAATCTTTATCATGTTGTCAAAACTTACATGGCACAATATTTTGTGCCACAGCCATATGTCTTTGTTTGTAGCAATCAAACAAGTGGTGTCAGTATCATTCAGATAGAATAAATTACCTTTTGTCTACTCACAGGTACCAATCAGATTTCCTGATTTATTGAAGATCTTTTCCTTCTTATTTTCAAACACTACTTTATGACCTGAATTATTCAACTAAGAAACACTCAATAGATTATAATTCAATCCATTTACCCAATAATCATTTTCATATTTTATCTGGTTATTCAACATTATTGTTCCTCTACCTTCAACTAGACAAGGTGTATCATTACCCATTCTTACTGAAACACTTTATAGTATTCAAAAGTCTCAATATTTTGCTTATCACTAGTCATATGGTGAGTGCAATTGCTATCTATGATCCAAACATCATTTTTACTAACTTTAGATATAAGAGCTATCTGTACATACCTTTCTTCATCATCATCTAAATCATCTTTCACTGCTACAAACACCATCTCGATGTCTTCATCAGATTCGGTGTCAGTGTCATCATCTTTTCATTTCGCTAGGTAACTAGCCTTCTTTCCTTTGTCCTTATAGTCTTGGGTATCTCTTCTTTTTTATTGTTGGTAGCTTCTGTAATCACCTCTGTCAGACTTCTTTTCAAATGATCTATCATTACTTCTGTCATCTTTTCTTCTATTAGTACATCTTGCAGTAAAGCGTCCATTCTCTTTGCAATTAAGACCAAACAAGTGGTAATTTACCTGTATTTACCTTTGCCTCTCTCCATTCTTCTAGCCATAAGTTATTCAAATTCATCAAGATCATCTTCTTCACTTTCACTTTCACTATCTTTTCTCATAGAGTTTTTATGACTTGATTTACTTATTCTCATAGAAGTTTTGAATGCAGACTCTATATTTGGTAAGACACTATTATCAAAGTTATTCGTCTCAAATGAAATCAGTCTTCCAATCAAACTTTCTAGAGTAACATTGATATTTTCTACTGCTCTTGTTTCTTGAATGGCAGATACTCTAATAGCATTTACTACCTCTTTTATTCTTGTGTTGTATTGAGTGATATTTTCACCTTCTTTCATTTTCAGATCATCAAATTTTCCTCTAAGGCTTTCTACCTTGGATCTCAAAATAATTTTTTCACCACCATGTACAAGCTTCAACTTGTCCCACACCTTCTTTGCAGTTTTGTAGTCTTTGACATCTTCAAATTCAGCATCAGAGAGTGAGGAAGCAAGTTCTATCATCATGTCATTATGTTCATGCTTCTCTCTAATTTTTTCAACTATTGGTGCTCCCGTGGGAAACACATATTCAGTTTCTAAGTATTGATTAACCTCATTACCAATACCTAATAAGTGGAGTCTTATTCTTCTCTGCCATGAAGCAAAATTATCTTTGTTCAACTTGGGCACATCTCGTCTGTTCATCTTGTGATCTTTAGCTTAGATCTTAAAACCTTCCTTTCTAATCACACAAGCTCTGATACTGATTGTTAGTAATAACTGAGAGGGGGGTGAATCGGTGGCCTCAAAAATTAATCCTTAAATCAACCCTTTAAACGTATAACCACAAATTATATCTCAAGTTATCTTCTATCCTACAAGATGAATGCCATGAAATACTTATATCAATTTACTACTTGTCGGATTGCTTTGTTAATCTCTCTTCTGTATGATTACCGATAAGAAGCCATCTATTTATCGAAACACAGTAAATATGCAGAGTATACCGATAAATCTAGAATTAACTATGTAAGATACAAAACAGTAAAGAAATGAATCATACACACATAACACATGGATTTTTTAACGTGGAAACCCTGTTAAGGGAAAAGCCTCTGGGATCGGTACCCAAAATTTTCACTCTACTAAAGTGAGCTCTATTCAGATCCAACCCTGTTAAAGGTTACAAACACATTGTTAAGTGAGACCTTGTTAGAGGATTTTATACTTAGAGGTTGTCACTTATTATCGGGCATCTATTGCTACCATCCTTGAATCAGCCTCTTTCTTAGACTATTAATAGGTATCAGGAAAGTCCAATGCTGCTTTCATGAATCAACCTTTTTGGCACTCCTTGAGATGTACCTCAATATATAGAAGACTGTTAAGTTCTGCTTGGGTAAGAGACTTGATGATTCAATGGTTAAACTAAAAAACTATGACTTGTTCATTTGCAACTAGAATTGCAGATTTTTAGATCTATGTAAGTACATTACCTCTTTGACCAATGTATCAATTCAATCCTTGTGCTCCATACTTTCTACTCTGTGATACTGTGCTCACTGTTCGTTGGTTTCTGCAAAATTCCTTAGCTCTTCCTTCAGCTTGTTTGATCAGTACTACATGAAGTTGTTCTTCATTAGTTTCTCTTCAGCATCCTCAATTTGATTTACTCCCCTTAATCCCATTTGAAAATGAATTAATCTTGTCTCTTATATAGACATAATATTCATTGTTTCTTGGTTCTTGATTCTTCGCGTGATAAACAATCCAGCCAATTAGATTTAAAGCATAACTCTTGATTTGTCTCGTAGATATCTTCTTTCCAACTGTACAAATCAGCTTTAAATTAATCACTTATCTCTGGTCAAATACAAGAAAGTAGACAACTAGTTAAGTCTATATTTAGCTCTGCCGGCTAGATATTTTATCATTTTCTAAACTCTCTATTCTATCGGTCAACACTTCAGTTAGTTATTGGTGATAACTGACTGATCCGTCGATGTGACTCCAATTGTCATCAGGATCTCCGTCCTTGTCTTCTCCATCAGATAACACTGAAATTCTTTCCGTCGGGTTACTCTGTGTTTTTCTCGTCAGGAAATACTGTAACTATGCTTGTCAGTAATGTTGTTCATTTTTTCATCGGGCAACGCTTTGACTTAGTTA
Source organism: Thuja plicata (assembly GCA_018584345.1). Classification (NCBI taxonomy): domain Eukaryota; kingdom Viridiplantae; phylum Streptophyta; class Pinopsida; order Cupressales; family Cupressaceae; genus Thuja; species Thuja plicata. Next base: position 5,512,358 of record MU224422.1, read on the forward strand.
TTTTACTCTGACTATCGGGTGCACTCCATCGTTGTATATAGTCACTTAGTGAATACTTGTCTTATATGCATTACTAATAGCATAGCCTTGATTCATGACTTCTTTGAAGTCTTTGGTAGTATCTCCATGACCATACAGATTATATCAAATTGGCATCAATGAAAATACAATACATTAACTAATTTAATGCCTTGCATGATCATCAACTTAACATCTTCAAACATTCAATCAGTTACATGTCATCACCTGTTCCATTATAGATCTTTTCCTTTTTGTCCTCAAATGCAACTTGGTGTCCTATGTTATTCATCTATGAAACACTCAATAGATTATAGTTAAGTCCTTTCACCCAATATGCATTTTCACATTTGATCAGATTATTCAACATGATGCTTCATTTTCCTTCAACTGGACAAGGTGAGTCATTACCCATCCTAACTGATCCACCATTATAATATTCAAAATTTTGAAAATTTTCCTTATCTCTAGTCATGTGGTGAGTACAACCACTATCAATAATCTAGACATCATTTTTACTAACTTTAGATATGAGTGCAGTTTCAACATACATTTCTTCTTCGTCTGAATCATCCTTCATAGCAACAAATACTACCTCAACATTTTCATCAGATTCAGTGTTAGTATTTTTAGCTTTTTTCTCAACCAGGTACCAAGCCTTCTTTCCTTTGTCCTTATAGTCTTGGTTATCTCTTCTGTCAGAGTGACAGTTGCTTATGTAGTCTCGGTCATCACTTCTGTCAAACTTCTTTTCATAAGATCTATCATTGTTACTTTCATCTTTTCTCTTGTTAGGGCATCTAGTAGCAAAGTGTCCAATTTCTTTGCAATTAAAACATACCAATGGTAATTTTCCTTTGTATCTACCTTTGCCTCTTTGAAATATGCTAGCCATTAGTGCTTCAATTTCATCAATTTCTTGTTCATCACTATCACTTTCACTATCATTTTTCATAGTGTGTTTATGGCTAGATTTTCTTATTTTCATAGAAGATTTGAATGCAGACTCAATATTTGGTAAGACATTGTTGTCAAAGTTATTCATCTCAAATGAAATAAGTCTACCAATCAAACTATCTATAGTAACATTTTTATTTTCTACTGCTCTCATTTCTTGAACTACAGATACTCTAATTGCATAAACAGGTAGTAATGTTCTCAAAATTTTACTTACCACTCTTTCTTCCTCAAGTCCTCCTCCTACTCCTAGGATAGAATTAACAAATTATTTGATTTTGTTACTATACTAAGTGATGTTCTCTCCTTCTTTCATTCTTAGGTCATCAAATGTTCCTCTTAGGCTTTCAGCTTTAGCTCTCAGCACATTTGTATCTCCTCCATGTACTAGCTTGAGTTTGTCCCACATTTTCTTTGAAGTGTTGCATGATTTGACATCTTAAAATTTAGCATCAGATAGTGAATAAGTAAGTTCTATCATCATAGAATTCTGTTCATATTTGTCTCTCAATTGTTCAATAGTTAGAAGTCTTGTTGGTGCAGCATATTCAATATCCAAGTATTGTGTGACATTATTTCCAATACCTGATAGATCGAGTCTTATCCTGATTTTCCATGATGCAAAGTTGTCTTTGTTCAATTTAGGAACATCCCTTTTACTCATCTTGTGATCTTTAGCTTGAGTCTTTAAACTCTCATCCAAGCACCAAAGCTCTGATACCAATTTTTAGAATAACTGAGAGGAGGGGTGAATCAGTGGCCTCAAACATAATTCCAATAATTCCAACCAAAACTTATATCAAAAATATAATACCTTAAGTTATCTTTCAGTCCTACAAGATGTATGCCTTATGTAATTTTATCAAATATATACTTCTTAGTGAATATATTGTTTATCTTTTCTTATCCTTTACCGACTAGCAGTAATTAAACTTAGTGTTTACTGATCAATCTCATTTAAGTAATGTGTAAAGCAAAACATAATAGAAATGAACCATATACACATTTGACACATGGATTTTTAACATGGAAACCTTGTTAAGGGAAAAACCACTTGGGACCAGTAACCCAAAATTTTCACTCTTCTGAAGTGAGCTCGGTGAAGAGCCAACCCTGTTAAAGGTTACAAAAACACTGTTACGTGCGACCTTGTTAGAGGATTTAAAACTAACAGTTTACCATTTGACCTAGAATTCACTATGTTGTCAACATGAAAACCTTTTGATACTCTTGAGAATCTCAATACATTAAGGATGGTTAAATCCCACTCGGTTAAGAGATTTTCTGAATCAATGGTTAAATTGAAATAGTAAATGGTCTGTTCAATAATACAACTTTAACTTGCAGATTTTTAGATCTATTTTTAGTGCGTAATACCTCTCTGATCAATGTTCTCTTCAATTCCTTTTCTCCCCTTCTTTCTTCTTTCTGCTTGGTGAATGCTCTTGCTTCTGTTGCTCGGTGTCTACAGGATTTCTTTGGCTCTGTTTCTCAGCCTGTATGATCAGATCTACATGAAGACTTCTATCTTCACCAGAATTATATTCAGTATTCCTCTCTTCATAATGAATTACTTGTCTCTTTATATAGACATGATTTCACCATTCAATGTCCTTGTCTTTCTTGTTCTTGACGTAGATTGCTTCTTAATCCGCAAATATCATCATGCATTTCTTTAATCTTTAAATCTTTTTTTTAGTTTTATTCCATAGATTTCTCCTTGACAACTGTGAATAAAACTAGCTTTTAATCTTCTTCTTATCCTTAGTTCAACTAGTCGATGAAAATAAAACAATTAATCAGTTAACTCTAAATATAACTCTCCCAACTAAGTAGTTTTGTCATTTTCTAAATCTAGTTGATTTCGGTAATCATCTCTTAGTTTTCCTGGTACTACTGATCTCGGGTACCACTATGTCTCTTGGGTAACACTGTCTATCGGTGTTGACTATCCGTCGAGCAACATTGTGAACTGCTCAGGGTTCACTATTCTCGGGTATCCCTATCACTTGGTGTATACCTTTACCAACAACAAAAACTTTGTGTCTTTAGATCTTCAAGTGTTGTGACAATATGTGTATGAGAAATCATAACATATTACATTGACATCAATGACAATACAATACCTTAACTAATTTAATGTCTTGCATTTACTTTCTGCAGCTCGGTGATCATCAACTTTATCATCTTCAAACATTCACTTAGTTAGAGTTCATCAATACATACATATATGTTTATTTATGTTTTACTAAATATACTAAGAATCATTTTATTTTCTTGAAATCAAATGGAGAAAACTATACATTTTATAATTGAAATTTAAAAGAGGCTTGCACATATTCATGTAAAATTTTATTTTCAATGAGATCAAACAATGAGGTAAATGAATACAAAAATGAGCTTATTTCTTTTCGTTGCTATTATTTCCTATCAAATGTGTATAGATGAATACAATAATCAATGAACAATTTTTTTTCTATGCTTTCTCTACATATGAAGGAAAAATTCATTAACATATACATAGTCTTATAAGTCTACTACTTATAGAAACTACAAAGCTTTTCTTTTCACAAAATAAGCTTAAAATACATTAGCCACATAGGCTTTTATAAATGCCAAAAATGTAAAATCTGAAAATTTCTTTTTCTTTCAATCTTTTCTCTCCATTCTTCAAGAGTTCAAATGCATCCTAAACCTGTAATAGTACAAAAGACCGTGGGAAGCTCACATCACAGCCTAGGCTTCTAAGAGGCCACCCCCGAGCCTTGGGAACCAAAAACAGGTAGGTTACACACACTCAAACACAACAAATGCAAGAAAGAGAATACACAGCAAGTATCCCAACCAAGGCTTCCACAGTGGGTCTCACAAAGACTCTAAAAATGGGGTGAAGTGGACCAAGTGCCCTATGGAGATAAAGCCAAAAAAATGAAAAAAGAACACAAGCCTTCATAAGGCATTCAAAAATAGCTCTTCAAGATAGCTTCTCATACTCACAACTTCATCCCTTATGCCCCCCAAGGCATCAAGCCAAAGCTACACCCTTATGACCCCCAAATACAAGAAATGAATGGCTTCATGGAGCCCATACTCCATGCTTTCTCCCTCTCCTCCTTGAGGAGAGACTCTACACCCATGGTTTGTCCTAAGACCTTCACCCCCAAGGATACTCTTCCCTCCCAAGGGTGAGTGGACCTTGAGCCTCCCAAAACACAAAAGAAATGAAATCACTATTGGAAGTACAATAATGGGGAAAGCAAGATACTGAGAGGGGTGGTGAATCAGATCTTAAAACTTAACCACTTAAATGATATTTATCCACATTCATACATATATGAATTTAACCTAACATCAGATAGCATCAATAACATGAAATATGTAACTCATAACATAGAATTTTGGTAACCCAGAAACCCAAATAGGTAATACTGGGGTGGGGATGATACCCACAAAATCTTCACTACTGCAACAATAAAGTGTGTCTATTAGGGGTACAAGAGTTTGATTGCAACATGAAATTTCCCTGGTTAAAGGTATGTTCGGTTAAGAACTAAAGATCATTACAATCTACCTTGTTAAAGGATTTCAACTTATAGTAAAGTAAGCACTCTGCTAAGAGATTTAAAATGGTCTGCTAGAACCATGCTGTTAAGATATTTCACCTGATACACTTGTTAGAATGTTCCAAGTAGTGATCCTTTTTTATGCACTCAGATGTTGATGATGGATCTACTCTTTCCAATACCTTCTGTGATCTCTCAATCTGATATGTCTTTACTCTACTTTTCACTGCTCTGTCATTCTGCTTGATCTAGGATTCTTCTCAAAATGAATTTTTGTTCATATCTCATGAACACACAACCCTTCTTTGTATATCTCTCACTCACACTTATTTTCTAGGGTTAGAAGCAATCTTATATGTCTTTTCAGATCTGGCAGCGAGATCTAGATCAATGATCAAGGTCTATTGTTTATGCCTCCAATGCACTCTGATTTTCTGATTGGCTTCATGCCATGCATAGTATAAAAAAACTAAATATGTAATTAAATTAGTTGACAAATATTAAATGAGTACAAATGTTAGCCCAAATCTCATACAAGTTGGCCTAAACCATTTACATCAAAGTTTGAATCAATCCTGACATGTATGCAAAAACTGTTCTGCTCGGCACTTAACATCTCTGTCGCTTGACACTTAATATTCTACTCGGCTTGACATGATGTAACTTGGCAACCTAAAACTTGCTCGGCAATGTTGCTCGGCCTTGAATGTTTAGCTCAGCCATAGTGATAACCAACTAAAACTTCCTGAGTAAATGACTAAGTGTAGGTCACTAATCATCAACAAAACTTAGGGATTAACAATCTCCCCCTTTGATATTAGTGGCAAAAACACAAATATCATTTTGATTCATTCCATCCAAAATGTTTCCTAAGTACATACTGTACTCCCCCTAGTAATTTACATCATACTACATACAAAAATTTACATATTATACATGCCTTCAAAAAAAAATATTTACATTGATACCTTGTATTGATCTCCTTATGTTGTATCTTTGTCAGTCCTATCTGATTCCCCCTTGTTTTTGTCACTCATTGCAAGTGGGTCAAATTATACTTGTCCAAAAAGTGTTTATGAAGTTGTAAGGTGGACGCAAATGCAGAGTCCTAATGGTCCTTGACAAACTTGATAACCTATATTTTCACTTCTAGCTCGGTAGCTAGACTTACTAAACTTTCTGCAGTGGAGAGATGAGAATCTCTCTTAACCAATTCATTTGTAGATGAAATTTCCTTCTGAATGACCTCAAGATGAGGTATCAGACTTGTCTAAATAGTAATCAATTTGGTCCTAATATGACCATCTTCAGCCATGAGCTCGGCTATCCTCCTTTGTGCATGAATCAATCTATTAAAATGTAAGGATCTAGTGCTAGCACCCATACTCAGTGAACTTCCAGTTGACATTAAGTCTAGTTGCAATTTCTCTAAAGCCTGTAGATTATCCTTTGTGAAGAATTCCACATCACATAATTTCTTATACAAATAATAAACATTTGTTGCAACTTCCTCCAAAATTCCTATAAGAGAAGAAATTTCAACCTGTTTTACTGCAATCTCTCCTGAGATTTTTGCTAGTAATTTGTTCTCAAATTTCCTCTCGGGCCATTGCAATAGCTTTTCATTGGCTTCAATGTTGTCATCATTTACCTTTTGCACAATATGAAATAACTATTCAAGAATAGGAGCTTGAGTTTTTTCATCTTCCATTTCAAAATCTTTTACAAATATATCTTTGATGTCATGTAACACTTGCTTTTGCTTCTACTCCCTTTTCAGTTCCTCCTGTCTTTTCTTCCTCTTAAGTAGTTCTTGAAGAGTCTCAATCTGTTCATAAGACAAAACATTGGGATCTTATGGTGGAATCACAATAACTTCATCTAATGTGACATCAAGAATCAGAGACTTCTTCCTCATAACTTGCCTCCTCTTAAATTCAAGTGAGCTATTGCTCGGCTTCGTTTCTACAATACCTTTTCCAATTTCAGTAGTAGTCACCATTGCATCTTTTAGTTCAGTCAAAATTGCCTCCTGATTAGGCATGCCTCCTATTTTTATTCCAGTGGGAGTGGATGATGCAGAGTGTGGTAGATCAACCAACACTTGCACTTCCTCATGTTCTTTAGGCTCACTGTTAGTATCTCTTATCTCCTCACTACTATCTAGAACTGATTTCACAACCTCTAAAATAGGTGAATGTTTCGTAATTACCTCTTGTTCATTTTTTTTCTCCTTTTCTGCTTCTTCTTGAGCATCTTTATCCTCAGGTTCCTTTTGAGTTCTCTCTTCATCTTCCTCTGTAATCTTCTCTCCTTCAGCCTCAGTTGCCTTAATAGGTGATTCAATAGTTGAGTCCCTCGGCTCATCCTGACCCTCGACATCCAAATTGCTAGAGTCATCAATTGTCACATCAATTGGACTGTCAATTGTCAGATCAATAGTGTTAACTGTCTTTGTTTTTTCTTGTGCTTATGCTCCATTTTTTTCAAGCTCAGTAGAAATTTGAACTATTGATTTATGTGGTACAGGGGTGGATTCAATTTCTTTAGCCTTCATCTCAGATGTTCCTTCATCAATCTTTTTCTCTTTTGGAGCAATCAATCCAAAAATTTCCTTCCAAATCCTAGTACTCTACTGTACTATCCTTTCAATATCATTTTTCAAAATACCATAACCTCTCTATTTAGTTATGAATTTATGCTTATACTCTTCAAAAAAAATTTCTCTTTTTTATTTAGTAAGCTCAGGAATGACTTGAGCTAATGTGCCTTCCCTTATCTGTCTTTCAATTGTGAGTGCAAATTCCCATTTTCCAGATAGAAAATCATATAATTCACTCAGCACATTGTTTCCTATCTCTATAGGAGTTAACTTGAAATTACACATCATATCTAGAAGAGCTTCCTAAACTTTATGCTTATCTTCTACCTTCAGTTTTTCATACTTGATAAACTTAAAACTAGATAACCCTGCAGAATTTCTCAAATTCTCACATACCTCATTAATATCTATGGGTCTCTTGAATGGTGTTGTTGGTATGTTGTTGGGCTCATCAGTTTATGTATTGTCTTCATCACTTTCTGGATCCAAATGTAGTTTCCTTCTTGGTCTCTTAACTTGTAGGCTCAACACAGCCTTTGTTGCAAATTTTGTCTTCGATCCAGAACTACTCTCTCCAATCTTCTTTACATAAACTTTTGTTTTCTCTACTGGTGATGTGGCAGAAGATTCCCTTTTCCTTGGACCATTTGCAATGGGAGGGGTAACTTTAGGTTTTTCTTTACTCGGCTTGGTTACCTTTGCTACTACTGGTCTCTTTCCTTTTTCTTTAACAGTAATCTCTTCTTCAGATTCACTGACTTCTACTTCTTGTTCTTCAGATATCTTCTCCTTGTCTAGTAGATATGTCTAGAGGTGCATCCTCTAGCTCCTCATCACTCAGAAAGCCAACCATCTTTTTTAGATTTTTCACAATATTTTTCCTCTTTCTCTCCATGGTTCCTGCCTTAAGATTCATGGATATCTTTGCCTTAGCTTCATCATAATTTCTAAATCTTGTTTCTTTTGTGTCAATCTCCTCTGCTAGGAGTGTTGTGATAGCTGTTGATTTTTCATCAATATTAACTTCATAGGGAAATGGCTCCAGCCATGATACCCTAGGTGTCACAGCCTGAATGTAAGTTTAATCTGTATCAACTAAGAAACATATCTCTTCATAGTGTTTTTCCACAAGTGAATTGGGAATTCTAGTCCTCAACCTCATTCTCTTTTTGAATTCCACAAAATAGTTTCCCATAATACTATTGAAATTGTTGCCTAATTGTTGAATACATTCACTAATCTGTACAGTAATAGGTCTGTCCTTCTTCCAAGAAATATTTCCTAGTGTAGGAAATGACTTTTGTACATAGAAGAATATACACATTTGTAAAGAGCCAAACTTATATGAAGAACTTTTAGCTTTTCTTATCGATAGTAAGTTCTTGGCTAATTGTGTCAATTGTAGCTCGGCAAGGTCATAGGTGTGATTCTTCTTGACTATCCTTCATGCCTGGTCTACAGCTATGCAGGGAGCACTATCTAGTTGGCTCGACTGATAGAACTTGTGTGCAATCACTCTGACTCCAAATTCAAGTTCTAAATCTTTAATTATAGAGATGGTCATACCTCTATTGTTCTAGATAGCTCTAGTGTTAGCTGCAATCTCTTCTTTCTTTTGGTCTCTCATTGTTCGTTTACCACTGATAATAGGATATCTAGTAACTCGATGAATAATATCTTTTGTGATCCTTACTGGTCCATTGTTCAGCCACATATGCATACTGTGAACTCAGCTTAGGACAACCTTAATCCATTCATCCTTGAATTTTGGCAGAAAATCTAGGGCACGAGTTAACCCTTTGTCGGCTAAATGCTTGAATTCATCTTTCAGAATTCCATTTTCACATAACTTGTTGTAGGATTTTCTCAATTCTCTATCACCCACTTTGCCAATTTTAACCATGTAATAGGATCTAACATCATGGATCATAAGTACCTTTGGTGGGATTGATGAGACGGCTCCATTTAGATCACATAGAATTGTGCTTTTGGGAATGGCTCAAAAGTTAGGTGGTGCACATGCATCACTCCTTACTAACTTAATTTGATTCAAATCCTCCTCCATTCCTTTGACTGGTGCAAAAAAACTTGCAGCCATAATCTCTAAAATTAGGGTTTGAGAATGAAGAATAGGGTACCTCGACAAGTAACACTTCACATTATTCAACTTAGGGTTGTCGACAGAACGCTGTCAAAATTTTCAAAACAAATTTTACTAAGATCAATTTTGCAACTTCTTTGATCGCTCTATGAATGCTAAAAATTGCAAGGTAAAATGAAGAATAGAATTTTCATGCTTATATAGACTCGAAAGGTCAAGATAGGTAAGCAATAAATATTCTACCTATTAGATTAGTGCAAGACAGTTGTCATTGGCCAACTAACACAACTTGCATACCAATCGGCTTACAATACTCAGCCATCACACAACTTACTTGGCCAACTAACTCAGCACCTATAGTGCAGATAACTCCTCTCAGAACTTGTCACAAACATGGCTTGGTGCACCTTAACATATGCAGATATTGTCTTTGGCACATTTACATATTAGGAATTGATGTAAGATTTGAAATTTAAATGTATTTCCTTACATACCTCTGTTTCTCAGTTAGAGATGGTGTGATCACCTGATCCATTAGATTGGGTGACCTTGGCTTTAGTGGATTCACTGTTGCTCAACTCTATTTTCCTTACCCATGTCTGGTTCATCTATGCTCTTATTTCTTCAATAGTAGGAATAGTAACTCTTGTTCTACACTCTCTCTTAGTGTGACCTATCTTCAAACAACTAAAATAGACTAAGCTTCCATTCATCCAACTCTTAGATTTCCCTCTGAAATGTGTCTTTAAGAAATCTTTAGGTGCATGTCCATATTCTTCACAGTAATGACAACTCAGCCTTATATTATAATCCCAATTATAAGTGTTGTCTTTCCTAGATGATTTTGTTTGTGTCTTTGATATCCATTTTTGTTTAGCATTGGATCTACAGTCTTGTGCTTTATGACCATGTTTCTGACACTTGTAACAATAACCATTAAATCTTGGTTTGGGAGGTGCATAACTCACTTCAGCCCAACATTCATGTGCTTTATGTGAAAATTTCTTGCAATTAAAATAGTAACCATTAAACTTAGATTTAGGATTGGACTTACCTTTCTTTCTTTGGAAAATTTTTTTTGTATGACCTGGTTTTCCATAGTGGTGGCAAACAGGCTTGTTGTGCTATGTCTTTGTATTCCTCCTTTCACCATTCTTAGATGATTCTCCTTTCTTAGCAGATGTCTTTGGTTTAGTGTGACCTAATCTAGAAGAATCCTTTGACCTCCTTGATGCTTCCATTAGATTCTCAAAATGAGTCAAAGCTTCATTAGGTTTATTCAACCGTTCATTCAGTTCCTTCTCAGATCTCAAATCATCTTTCAATTGAATGTTCTCAGATCTCAGATTCATCATTTCCATATCGTTCCTACTAATCTCCTAATTTTCAAGTAGCAGTTTATTTTCCATGTCAACCTGATTGATTGTCATCATTTGCACATCATGTGCCCTTTCATCAAGTATGATAGTTATCACTCTTTTATCTTCTTCTGCCATAGCTTTGTCATCTTCAGCTTTCTTATTATGTTCCACTACTTCACATAGTCTTACTGTCTGCATTTCTTGTTCTCTTTTTAAGTTTTTGACTTCTTCACACATTGCATTGTTCTTTTCCAGTAGATCTGCAATTGCTGCATCTCTCTCAGTAGAATCTCCATTCTGAAATAGATTTGCAATATCATCTTCCTAGTAATGAGTATCATTCATTTGCTTGGCCAAGTCTTTCCTAGCTGTCAATGATTTCTTCAATTCCTATCTTTCTATCTCAAGCAGATGTAATGCTAGTTGTATCTCGATCTTCTGATTCTCAATGACTTTACCCAACTTGTAAACCTCCATCTCAAGAACTGTACTCACGAGCTGATTAAAATATTTTGTAGGTGAACTGTGCTCTGATACCAATTGTTGGAAGTACAATAACAGGGAAAGCAAGATACTAAGAGGGGGGATGAATCAGATCTTAAAACTTAACCACTTAAATCAAATTTATCCACATTCATACATATATGAATTTAACCTAACATCATATAGCATCAATAACATGAATTATGTAACTCATAACACAGAATTTTGGTAACCCAGAAACCCAAATAGGTAAAACTGGGGTGGGGATGATACCCACAAAATCTTCACTACTGCAACAATAAAGTGTGCATGTTAGGGCTACAAAAGTTTGATTGCAACATGCAATCTACCTGGTTAAAGGTCTGTTCAGTTAAGAACTAAAGATCATTACAATCTACCTTGTTAAAGGATTTCAACTTACAGTAAAGTAAGCACTCTACTAAGAGATTTAAAACAATCTACTAGAACCACTCTGTTAAGAGATTTCACCTGATACACTTGTTAGAATGTTTCAAGTAGTGATCCTTTGTTATGCACTCAGATAGTGATGACGGTTCTTCTCTTTCCAATACCTTTTGTGATCTCTCAATCTGATATGTCTTTACTCTGATTTTCACTGCTCTGTCATTCTGCTTGATCTAGGCTTCTTCTCAAAATGACTTACTGTTCATCTCTCATGAACACACATCCCTTCTCTATATATCTCTTGCTCACACTTATTTTCAAGGGTTAGAAGCAATCTTATATGTCTTTTTAGATATGGAAATGGGATCTAGATCAACGATCAAGATCTATTGTTTATGCCTCCAATGCATTCTGATTTCCTGATAGGCTTCATGACATGCATAGTATAAAACAATTAAATGTGTAATTAACTTAGTAGACAAATATTAAATGAGTACAAATGTTGGCCCAAATCTCATACAAGTCAGCCTAAACCGTTTACATCAAAGTTTGAATCAATCCTGACATGTATGCAAAAAATGTTCTGCTCAGCACTTAACATCTCTGTCGCTCGACACTTAATATTCTACTCGGCTCGACATGATGTAACTCGGAAACCTAAAACTTGCTTGGCAATGTTGCTCGGCCTTTAATGTTTAGCTCAGCCATAGTGATAACCAACTAAAATTTCCTGAGTAAATGACTAAGTGTAGGTCACTAATCATCAACAAAACTTAGGGATTAACAATCACAACACAAAGGAAAAACTCACAATATAAAATGGAAGATCACATAAACATCCATTATAACACAATTTGCATACACACTATCATACTTCCACCATTTTCACATTCAAAGTAAGAGAAACAAAAGAATGAAATGAGAGCCACCAACCTAAGTCCAAGCTTAAGGCAAGAATTTTAGGATGAGCTCCTTTTTTCCAAGTCTCCCTCCTTAAAAAGCTTCTCCAAATCTAGTCAAGTCTCTAAGATAGAGAGTGAGTGTTCAAACTCTAAATAATGGAGATTCCCCACTAAGAAGGCCTCTACATTTCTCTTGGAAAAAGGTAAGTTTCTCATTGGTTGGTCTTCCCTAAGCTTCTTAAAAAATTACTAAAAATGGATTCTAGAAAGGTAACTCAAAAAGTGAGCAAAGTCCTTGCACCTAAATGGAAGGGTTGTCTAACCAAGACCATGCTTCCAAAAGTTAATTTTCGTCCATCTTGAAATTACAATTTTTGGAAGGCTTTTTTGTCAACTAAGATTTATCCTAGGGCTAAAAATGACCCTTACCCAAAGGTATATCAATTGGGCTTCCTAAAAATGGCCCAAACACACCCCTAGTTACCTTTTTAACCTCCCAAAAGGCCACCTGAAGCTTACCCACGAAATTCAAGGGAAAATACCATACCTCAAGCTCCCTAACCAAGGGGTTCACATGGGATTCTCTATGGTACTTACCTAGGTTGGTATGCAACCAATCCTCAAGTAGACATTTCATGGCCACATGTACATAATACAAGTGTCAAGTGACACAGACATTTTACCCTTCACAAGACACATGACATTTCCACTTGAGCACACACCTAATTTCAAATTACAATTTACAATTTGGAAATGAACACATTTCAAGCATATACATTTACAAAATAAACACAATACAATGAGGTCTTGTCTCTTATTAGAGGCGACGTTGGCTTGCACTGAGTTCACATAGGCCTAGATTTGGTTCCCCGATTCATTTCCATGGTCAAATTCCCTGCACACTAAAACCAAATATCAGTAGCCCAAGGAAACAAATCATACATATAATCGATATACATAATGAACCACATTCCAACATATGTTATTTACAACCTATTCCAAAATAGTATTCACAAATTAATTCTCTCATGAAAAAATTTGTACACATTGAATGATCATACAATTCTTATTGACATCAATTTCACTTCAGAACGCAATTCACATCTCAGTGCAGCTAAATCCTAATTGTGTCTTCTTAATGATAATATAATCCTACTAGACACAGTTCATATATTGATAATCCATCATAACATTTTCATGTTAGCCATTTAATTTAACCAATCTAATATTTAATTACAATCCCCTTTAATCATTAAATGAATATCTCTACATACAATCACGACTCAATTCGAATGATCAGTTCATGTGCTTATGCAAATAACATATAAGCACCTATGATTTGTCAGAATCATAACTCATCCATTGGGAATACAATTTCCTTATTCTAATTCAATCCACACTATTCAAACACTTAACTATTGGTCATGATAATCAGTAAATCAATAAGCCCCAATGCAACATAATGTTTTGTAGAATGATTAACATAAGTAAGAAGAAATAGAGTACATCAAAGTCCAATCTTATCCAAAAATATATAATTTCCATAATGTATCATAAAGGACTAGGTCCTTAAGGATAGAGGAATTGATATGTTGACCCGAGCAGGGTCTCTCCAAATTTCCAAGCACAACTGTAGGGATAGTCACAAAATGAGAAAAAGGCTAAATTGGACCAAGTGAGTCACATAAACCCCTCTAACTAGATTATCAAAACATCACAAGATCATCTAAACCAGGCATATTATCACATATCATAACCTCACAATGCATCTAAATTCCAAAGAAGGTCTTACTAATTGGGTAGGCACAGATCACCCCGAGGGTACAATCTGACAAGGGTACTACAAGAGAATAAAAGAAAAAATAAACTCAATCCACGCCCTCCAAAATGTCAATCATAAAAGGGAAATGAGAGAGGATCTACACCTTTCTAATAGGTCCTTATTATCAAAGATACATTATCTTCAAAGTTTCTTCTACACATCCTCCTATAATTTATCATTATGTCATATCATTTTGTGTTCCTTTTATTTTCCCTAGTCATTTTCAATCTTGTTGACCTTTCTAATCCACTATTATCTATTGTCACTATCATATTGATGAGTAATACACATGCCTTCTCAAGATAAGGCTTATCTTGATTTATGGCACACATCATCCAATTGATTACTTTCTTCATTTCACCTAAGTTATTTGATCATCCATGCTACATTTATTTTTACCCTATTTTTCCCTTCTATAAATGGATATTATCCTCAAAATGACTATTATGATTTAGATTGTTAAAATAATCCATATCTTAAACAATATATTATGATGCATAGACCATCTAAATCAAGGAAAATTGGATAAAAAATGTAGGAGCTTCTTTAAAAGGAAAAATATGATCTTTCTCTTCAATAAACATGAAACTATATTAAATAAGTTTTGATCACCTTCAAAAACTTTTGGAGACTGTTCCTCACAAAAATTTGAATATGTGTAACATTTTACCTTTATAATTGGATAAATAATGCATATGGTATATAAAATATTTCAAAAGAACCATCTATTCAAGTAAACCCAAAACTTGTTCATTGAAATTTATTTTTGTATTAACTTATTTTGTGTGATATCCTTAGTCTCCAATTCAATAAATTCAAGTATATTAATGTAGTGTGTGGAAATTGAATTTGCTAGCTTGTATAAGCAAAATAGGAAGCAATATCTCTTTCCACTTTGATTACATTGAGTGGGAAGTGATCCAATTGCTCAAAATGGTGGGTACAAAATGGATCAAGTTGCCTCTCATGATGATTTAAAGATTCTAATGTAATTATAGAAGGTGAATGCAAGATCTAGGAAAATTTATGAAAAAATGATGGCTTTCAGCATTCATGACAAAACAAAAAATAGTTACATTGATTTCATAAAATAATCTAGAAAGTACAGACAACGACTTAGCTTTGTATTTTTTGGTGCCTTTCCTAAATCTTCTCACAAATTCTTATTTTGCATCATCTGCATCTTCATTTGTTTTAGGATCATCTTATATCTTCTTACTAACTTTAAATGTAGCTTCCTTCTTGACATTATAATATTTAAATTCCCATATCTCAAAAGCAGAGATTTCTCCATAAAGTTGATCCAATGTATACTTGTCCATCTCAAGCCAGTCCTCAATAGCATATATTTTAGGTCCATAGGATTATGGAAGTGTCCTAAGAAATTTTCTCACTATACATTAAGAAATGGTGATCAAGTGGGATCAATCCAATCTCCTATTGAACATTAGGAATATGAAACCTCCTCAATGAAAATATGATTGACAACACCTTGATGGAAGATATGTCTTGATATAATATCCATGATCTAGGGGTTTCAATTCTTTTTTCTATTTGGAATGAAGGAAAGCGAGATAAAATGACTATGAAAATGTCTAATAATGATCTTTATGAAGCTATAAAAAGATGAAGATGAAGGTAGAAGATAATTTGTGTGTATCTAGAAATGAAATAGGAAGTAATTTGATATAGATCTAAATTTTCAATAGTCGCGATCCTGAAAACACCTATAACTTCTAATCTAAGTTTCTGAGACTAGTACCTGTCTATAAACCAAATTTTAGTTGATTCTTGGAGGTACATAATGCTTGATTCATTTTATACCCAGGAACAGATTGCCTAATTCATTTTGTACCCTAGGTTTTTTACTAAAACTTTCAAGAATGCTCCAACATATCCTGATCTTCCTGACAACTTTTGGGTAGTTGTGTAGCGTGTTCCTGCACACAAAAAATGGGGAAGAAGGTTGTGGAAAGGTTTTTTCTTTGGTCAAACCCTTGTTTAGGCATCAACCTCAAAAATATAATGGAATTTCATAGAGGAAATATAATATAAAAGCTATATATAAATAGTAAATCACCTTATACCTTGATGGTGCAATGCCTCTTTGGAGACATATTCCACTTATATACCTCTCTCTACATTTGAGGATTCAAAATTAAGCTAGGTTGACCACGAGACCTAATTTCTTACCAAAACACTAATATGGGGCTCCATGCCAAATTTGAGCCATTTTAGGTGGGTACATAATGGCTAAGATGTTATGTACCTATAAGATATATAATGGCTAAGACATTATGTACCTGAGTACAAAACAACTAAGATGTTATATAACTAGGAAAACATGATAAAATTGGAATGGGAGGCCTAGAAGATAGGAAAGATTCCATAAAACAAAGATTCATTTATTTTGAGGTTGGAAAGGGGTACAAAGACCACAAATGATAACATAGGGCCTATGTAGCCAAATAAATGATTGAAGAAAAATAATAATAAAGGACCACACCTAGAGATAAAGGCTTACCTTGAGTTTTGGAGAAATTAAATTAGTAGAGGACTTGTAATATTAAATTAAAGGATTGATGAGCATTAGGAGAACGTGAAATCAATGTGGGAACCCATACATACTAAAATGGGGATAAAATGAGCATATATCTATATATTCTTACTTTTTAGTATGGTACTTGTATCCACAACTTTATCAAGAGTGTGACTCAACCTCATGCTCACATAAAGTAGAAGAAAGAGAGATAAAGAGATAAAGATCATGGATAAGCTGTAAGGCGAGAAGATTCAAAACTTCTTCTGGATTCAAAACTTCAACTTCTTCATCATCATTTCCTTCTTCGGCTTCATCACCACTTTCGTTTCTAACATTAAGATTCATTCCTCTGCGAATCTCTTCTTGCAATGCTCGCACTTGTCTCTGGAGCTCTCTAACCTCAGGTGTCACAATGCCAGCTCTTCTGCCACGTTCCCTTCGTGGAGGCATTTTCGCGATGCATGCTGAAACCCTAACCATGGTCCTGGTGCAAACTGCCTCACATCCGGCGATCTGTTTACATACTCAAGAACTTCTCGCTCTGATACCACTTGATGAAGGGTGCTCCCCTTAATGCCACAAACACATAATAGAAACAGAGAAGCAACAATAATTTGCAAGAACAGAAAATGGGCTTCTTATTATCTCCACAAATG